>PVKA01038533.1:0-20165 GCA_004027165.1 Ctenomys sociabilis
AAAAAAAAAAAAAAAAAAAAAAAAAAAAAAAATGATTGCAAAGTAGAGAATAGGGAGATGGGTGAAAATTAAAATCACATTCTTACATAATAACAAGGTACATAATCTAACAAAAGTCAGCACCTCAAATAAAAAAATTCTGTGTGTATAGTTGGTAACTTAACATATCGAATTAGTTTTAAGCGATGTGTTATTTTTAAAAATGTCTTTGACTAAATGCATATATCCTAAAGATAGAGGAAAAAAAGCCTTCAAAAAATCTTAAAAAATACATTTGTTAGTCACATTAGTAGCAATGTGGTCTCATTATTTGATATAATTTATGTATCACTTAGATATATAAAATATATGGTATTTATATTTGCATCTTATATTTTACCTTATTAAAATCAACAGGTTTTACTTTAGTCTTACACACACACACACACACTTTTTTTTTTGGCAGAACCAAGGATTGAATTCAGGCTTCTGTGCTTGCTGAGCTTATTCCACTGAGCTATCTCCCTGGTCCCTGTAACTATATATTTGAAAATACTATGTAAGATAATCCACAGGCCGGCCAAATAGCTCAGCGGATTAAAGTGCCTGCAAGCAGGTGCAGGGACCAGGGATTTGATCCAGTCCCAGGGTGCACTGAGATAGCAATTGAGACTGGGCGTGGTGGCACGTGCCTGTAATCCTAGCACTTGGGAGGCTGTAAACAGGAAAAATCACTTTTGAGTCCGATCTAGTAGTGAGACCCTGAACACTCTAGACCCTTACCTAAAATACAAAAAGAAAAAAAAGATAATCCTGTTATTGTAAGTATTCTATAATTTTTAATGGCTTTCATTCATGATTCATTTCTTATGAACACATGTTTATCTTTCATATTCTTCAAAAACATTATTTTTTTAGTCTACCCAGGCCTAGAAACAGTGACAACCTTGTAACAATGATCACTTTTTCACCTAAACTATATCATCCTTTAACACTATTCCCTACAAAAAACAATCAAACCATGGATAAATAGTTAATTCCAGAGCTAGATCTAAAAATAGTTACAAGGTAACCCTGGTAATCATGTCATATTAAAAAGGTAGGAAGCTCTGTAACACTATCAAGGGCCATATAAAAAAGCATACATACAAACTTTTAGAAATTCCCACTGGTTATTTGTGAAAAAGATACTAAAATCGAATGAAACATGAAATATATGTATCAAAAGCAATTTCCTAATGATACTAAAAAGTTTACTCCAGTCTCCTATAGAAGTTGGTAGGAACCACATGACAGAAACTGAAAAAAATAACTGATAAAGAACGAGAAGCATTACTCCTGCCCTTCTTCCTTTTGCAGTCCAGGACCTTCAAATCCCCAGCCTCAATGTTAGCATTTTTCTTTGAAGTAAGGTCTAACTCCGTTAAGTTTCCTGGATGTGCTTGAACTTGAAATCTTGCCCTAGCCTTCTACAGCACCTACCTTGCCTTTTTTTTTGCCTTTCTTACATGAACTATATTTTAGAGTAAGCAACCACTCATAAAAAAAGCTCTTTACTAAAGAGTCATGAGCAACAACACAGAAGACACACAAAGCTATTACTGTCTTTAATTATACAGTACACATTATGTTACTTGTTATTTGATGTTAATTTGTCTTTAACAGTTTTAGTAGTCAGATGGAGATAATCCTTAATCTTACAGCCTTATATTACATGAGGTAATTTTGTGAAGTGCTTAGAAAAATATGCAAACATTATCATGAGTTTACAGTAACTTCCAGAAAAATAGCATATTTAATAAAGGAATAATATAGAAGGCCCAGGGGCTGGTGAGATAGCTCAGCAAACTAAGTGCCTACTTAGGCAATAACAGGGATCAGGGTTATCCCCAGCACATGCTAGGCCAGCCAGGCCCACCCTGCCCCCAGGTGTGCTCAGCTGGCCAACGAGATGGGTGTAAGATGACTGTCTTACCTTATCTAAAAGGTGTATTATCATTGGTACAAGATTGGCATCAATTACGGCTTGAACCTGCTGCTGATTTCCTGCAGTGATATTAGATAGGAACCACACTGCTTCCTGTAGAATAAGAGTCTTTCAGTATTCTCATCAAAAAGTAAATCTGTATCTAAGCTGAGAAAAACAGTACTCACTACACTGTCCAAATAATTTTTATTACTGAGTTTCCATAATAAAAATCTCAATTGTTATGTCCTCTTTCCATATTTTTTGGGACTGTTAATGTTTCCAATTAAAGTCACAATGAACTAATCCTTCTAAAATAATTTTTAAAAATTTTATTATAAAGAGAATTAAAAAAACAAAAATGATACAGAATTTCAAAATAAGGAAATTAACAGTGGTTATTACATTGAATATTGTTATCTTTAAAGAAGTTGCTCAAATCATCAGATACAGGCATGTAAGACTGATCAAACAATATAAATACTGTCCCTTTCAATAATTAATAGTCCAATTATCTTAGCTATCTTGCATATATATCTGTGTTTCTTTCTTCCTAAAACAATTTTTGAAGGCAAAAGTTCCAAACTCAAAGCATCTTGGATGAACAAATATTGAGGAATTGATGAGCTCTGATATATATACAGATCCTCAAACTATTGTAAATCAGTTTCACTGCCCTTTCTCACATTTACTTAAGAACTTTATTCTCTGTATTCTACCCCAATTAAGAATTATAGCTAAAATAGTACTCAATTATTTACGACAATGGAGACATCAAAAGTATGACTTATATTAGTATAATCATATTTTGTTTTGAGGTGAGATCATGCTATGTTGCCCATGTTGACCTTGTACCTTTAATTCTCCTTCCTTTTCCTCTGAGTAGCTGCAACTACACAGTGTGCACCACTGCTGTGCCTGGATAGTATGCATCATTTCTCTCAACAGCTGAAGTAGAACCAGTGCTTGATTGCTGTATTGGTCTATCCTAATGAACTTTTAATGTTGTATTTTGCAAAAGAGTGCTAAATGTTTTCCAGGATGATGATGGTAGTCCCAAGTATTTCACAAGTTTCCAAGTTAGTAACTGCATTACTAAAGCCACAGTTACCAAGAAGTGAGACATAGTATCTCCCTAATATGCTATGCAGGATATTATTAGAATTTACCAATTTACTAAAGGGTAACATTTTTTTCTAGTTATAAAATTGGTAAAAACAACTTTTACTCTTCAAAGTATTAGTATTGGCTAATATATACTAGGCTCTTTTGGATCAGATCACAGGATCATGTATACTGAACCTGTTAGAGATTTTAGGGTGCCAGGCTATTAGGTGAGCTGTTCTTGGGTTATAATCACAGGCAATGTTGTAATCAACAACCCATGTTATTTTCTACAACAGCCTCAGATGCACTCCAATATCAGCATCACCTTTCAGTGCCCCCTTTCCATAGCCACCACAAGCACACACATGCACACACACACTCTATTATCTAACTAAAATATTCAACTAGAAGAATTAAATATTAAAATTTTCAGTCATGCAACATTCAACACCCAAGCATCTCTATTTCATCATTTCCAAAAGAGCCAAAAAAACACACTGCACTGATGAGGATGTTGCTGAGTAATGTATCATGTGTTTTAACACATGAAGTGCTAGGTTCAGTTCTTAGCAATGCCAAATAAAAAGAAAGCACTTTGTACTGGTTTGTTTTTATATATGGAAAAAATTATATAACAACCTTTGTTGTAAAAGTAAAACATTTTCTCACAGACATTTTTGGGGCCCTAATTTTATACTTACTTTATTAATTTTCTCTTTGGGATGTGTCAGGAGTGCTGGAAAGTGTGAAAGAGCATCACAATTCAAAACTACTTGTGTTTGCTCGTCAGTTCCTGTAACAATGTTGCCCACAGCTCGAAGTGCAGCAGTCTGAAAATGTAAAAAAGATCTAATGAGACGTTATTCAATGTGAAGTACTATTTAAAAAGCTATACTGGGTACTTACTAAAGATAGATGTACTCATTCATGCATTTTTTTTTTTAATTCCAATTAAGTCTATCCTATCTGAGCACTTGCTGATTTAGGAACAGAGGTATAAGATACAAGGTATAGATTTTAATTAGTTTTTGCTATTTGTGGCAGTGTTGATTAAACATTGTATCTTGTACATGCCAGGGTAAGTGCTCTACCACAAGTTCATTATGTATCAGTACAGTACTTCATAAGCTAAATGCACAATCCTTTACTTTGAAACAGGGTCTTGTTGCCTAGGCTGGCATAGAACTTGAGATTCTCCTGGCCTAACCTCCAAAGCAAATGTGTTTATAGACATCACAGGAATTAAGCTTGACATAGTTTAAATTAGAGAAGACTGTTCATAAACAAAAAAGGATACTGTGAGACAGCAATTGGTGCCATAAAGAAAATAGGATAGTACATTAAATTTATTTTAAAAAAATCGCCTGGGATATGGCTCAGTGGAATAAGCACTTCCCTAGCAAGTGCAAGGGCCTGAGTTCAGTCCCTGGTTCGGGGGGGGGGGGGGGGAGAATTTGAAAAGATGCCCAGGGGCTGGGGAGTTGGCGCAGTAGAATAAGTGCTTCCCTGGCAAGTGCAAGGGTCTGAGTTCAATTCCTGGTTCCGCCAAAAAATAAAATAAAATAAAATAAAAATATGAGCATTTACATTGGAGACAGCAACAGGCAATACAAAAACCATGGTTGAATACCTCTCATCTTGTTCTTCTAAATGTATACCATTTCTAATGTCTTATCAATTAGGATTATACCCTTTAAATTAAAAAAAAATATGTAAAAGGGGAAAGAAAAAAAAAGTTTACTGAAAAGCAAGTGCTCAATTACTTGTCTAGTCTTGCATACCTATGTTAATCTGAGCAACAGATTTAACAACAAAAATGCATAGCCATTGTTAATTTGCTATTCTTCTTTTGAAAACTCTATGACATATTCACGTATGTTACTGTCTTTGTTTTTGCTATTTATGCTTTGTTTATACTTTTTTTTTTTTTTTTTTTTTTTTTTTTTTTTTTTTTTTTTTTTTTTTTTTTTTTTTTTTTTTTTTTTTTTTTTTTTGTCTTTTTGAGACAGGGTCTCACTATGCAGTTCAGGCTGGTCTTGAACTCGTAAGAATCCTCCTGCCTCAGCCTCCCAAGTGCTGGGATTACAAGCATGTGCCACCACGCCCGGCTTTGTTTATACTCTTTAAAATAAAAAAATAGAAATCTGCTTGACATGAAGTTTCACTATCATAAAATTTCAATTGTTTTTCTATAGTTACATTGAGTAATTTTCTGCTAAGTCAGAGCTTTTATAATTAAGGATTGTGTAAGACACCTCACGTTTCCAAAACAATCATCTTCTTATAGTACAATTCTGTATTTACTGTATAATCAAAGTTGCACAACCATTATTAGCATCTCATCCTGGAATATTTTTATCATCTTCAAAAGAATACATCCATCCATTAGTTGTCACCTTCACTGTCCTCTCCCCATGTCTTTGGCAACCACTATGCCTATGAATTTGTGTATCCTGAACATTCTATAGAACAGAAGCAAGTTCATATTATGTATCAGTACAGTACTTCATTTGTTCTCATGGTCAAATAGTATTCTATTATATGGCTGTATTGTTTTATTTAACCATCTATTAAATGATGGACATCTGGATTTTTACTTTTTGGATATTATGAATAAAGCTTCTATGAACAATTATGTACAACTTTTTGTGCTGAGATGTTCTTAGTTCTCTTGTATACACATAGAAAATGGAGTTGCTTGCTATTATAATTCTATAAATATTATGTTTCATTGAGCTACACATAAAGAAAAATTCTAAACTCTACTTTCTTAAACCCTAAGTCCAAGTCCAGTTAAACCTGAAGATGCATCCTGAAAGCAAACCCAAAAATCACTCCAAAGTGCAGACAAGACTCAAGTAGCAAAACTTTAGAAATGCAAACTCAATATACACATATAGCAAGCATGTTTAAAGTCACAAATACCTCTAAATGACAAACTGTTCCATTAATTAATTCATTCTGAATTTAGCTAAATGCTGACTTTATAAAGAGTTTTTGACTCCATAGCACCCAAGTGGGAGCTTTCTGTTTGTTCAGTGGTACTGAGGACTGAATCTAGGACCTTCACACTGAGCTACATCCTCAACCTTGAAAAAAATTTGTTTTAGGGAGAGAGAGTCTCACTAAGTTTCCCAGATTGAGTCTTCCTGCCATAATCTCTAAGAGTGCTGGGATTAAAGGTGTGTACGATCATGCCAGCCCTGCACAGGAATTTTGTAAACCTCAAGTTTTAGGAAATACAGGTTTTATTAAAAGACAGAATTTTTAGGAGTTGTGAAAAAATAATTTTTTTTTTTTTTGTCTTTTGAGACAGGGTCTCACTACGCAGCTCAGGCTGGCCTTAAGCTCACTTTGTAGCTCAGGCTGGTCTTGAACTCACAACAATCCTCCTGCCTCAGCCTCCTGAGTGCTGGGATTATAGGAATGTGCCACCATGCCTGGCTTAAAATAATCTTTTAAAAATTTTAAGTTTCACAACTAATTCTTGATATTCAGATAATGCTGCAAAATAGTCATTTAGGTTAATACTTTTTCTTTTTTATGGTTAAAACTTTTTCTTATGCTATTATATTACTTTATAAACTCTAAGCCATTGCCAATTAAAATACACTATTTCAGAAAGATAAGGAGAGCTTGCTATATCTCCCTGTACCACTGTAATTTGATAGTACCTTTTAAGCTGCGGAGATGACTCAGTGGCATAAATGCCTGCCTGGCAAGCAGAAGGTTATGAGTTCAACTACTGGTACCAAGGAATGAATGAATGAATGAATGAATGAATGAATGAATGAATGAATGAAACAATTTCACAATATATATATATACTTTTTATTATTATTATTTTTAATGTATTTCATATACAGGTCTCATTATGCAGCTCTGACTCATAGTGATCCTACTGTTTTCAGCCTCCCCAGAGCTAGGATTACAGGTATGTGTCACCATACCCGGGCTTGGAGGCTGGTTCAGCATGCTTCAGGGTGGGCCTGGCACAGCGTGTGATGCTGGAGATTGAGCCCTGGTCCCTGTGCTTGCCTAAGCAGGTGCTTAGTCTGCTGAGCTATTTCACTGGCCCTCACAATATACTTCAGTAGAAAGCCTTTATCTCAATGTCAATAAATCTGAATGTTAACTGCTGGGTGAGTAAAAAAAGGATAGTTAGGGGACTGTGGGCAGAGAGAAGAGAATTATAAATGGAAAAAAGTTAACACTCATTTCAGATGTCACCTATGTGCCATACTGAATTAGGTGATCTAAACTTTATTTATTTATTACAGTGTCTCGTTACACATCACAGATTTTTTTTTTTTTTTTTTTTTTTGCGGGGGGTGGGGGGGTCAGATCAGCCTACCCTGGGGGGAGGGGCTGGCATGGCACGTGGTGCTGGGGATCTAACCGCAGTTCCTGAGAGGCGCTTTAGACCGGAGCTATCTTGCCAGCCCTGAATTAGGTGATCTACATCAGAAATCAATGCATGGAATTGCCAACCCAGCCCTTTCTTGACAGGTTCTTATTGAACTGCTGTACTCCATTTTTCCTGTTTTTAAAACAGGGATTTCCATCTCAGATGTTAACACATCTGACATTAAGAATATACTCTGAACTACTGAAATCATTTCAAAGCCATGTTAAATGCAATCAGTCATAAGAAAAACAACATTTATGAAAAACTTACCTGCACTTTAACTTCCTGGTGGCTAAGTAGCGGAACCAAATGAGGAACTATTCCAGAATCTATTACCATCTGTATCTGTTCGTTGCCAGCATCCGTAAGGTAAGACAAGGCCCAAACTGTATCTACCAATATCTAGTAAATAAAATGAAAATTCAAAGTGTTTGAATATTCCCTCTCTTTAAGTTCTGTTTCTTTAAGTTTTATCAATACAGGTTTGCAGTGCATAATGAGTTTATTCATTGTGGGTAGCTGGTACATGTACACAGCACATCTTAATCCTTCTAGTGTTTCCTTTCATTTGAGTAATTACTAACACATACAACCAGTCTATGATTGCTTTATTATCATACTTCATTCCTTCTCTTACCTCAATTCACTGGAATTTTGGTTAATTATGGTTCTAATTACAGACTGGCATTCAATCTTTAGTCACTGAGCTACATATACTACATACCACATAAAATAAGAGGGGGAAAAACCTTTCTGAAATGCTCAGGCTGAGGTGTGACAGGTGCAATGACATCATGGCCAATGTATATGGTTGGGAAGATTAATGTAGGCAACATGCACAGTGGTTTGAAATACCTACACTATATTCAATGAATTCTCTGCTATCATCAGCACTATTAGAAGACTATATAAATCGGTTAACACTATTTTAGCCCTTTCATCTTCACCACCCAGTTTGCCTTGACTTATAATATTGGAGGCAAACCAAAAGTGATGACATACAATTGTATTCCCAGCACCCTGGAAGGCTGATATAGGAGGATCATAAGCTTAAGCCCAGCCCAGGCAACTTAGAACTGTTTCTCAAATAAAAGAAGCCACTTCTGTAACTTATACTACACAAAATAGCCTATTACTTTTAAGTGATTATATTTTGAAGTATACAGCAGGTCATATGTTTAATCTTTGATTTAAATCCTAATTAGAAGTTATGGCCAAAAGGCAGTATAACAAACAACTATTATATTGTCAAATTTAAATAATACAATTATTGATAAAACTCACAGAAATAGTAACTATGTTTGGAACTTTACTTCCAAAGCTTTTCTGGAACACAGACTCTGTCAAGGTAAAACACTACTTTATCACTGTTCTTTCAGAAATTCAAGGAAGTGTTAAAGATATTTTTAAAGTAAAAAGATGTTAAGTGAAAGATTTCACACAAAATATAAATATTATGTAAAACAACTAAATTTCACAGAGTGCAAATGCAATCTTTTCTCTGGATTATTTGAGTATGCTGAAACTGGTTAACATAGGGGAAAAAAAAATCAAATTAATTATGGTTATCATTGCTTTATCTTTGTGGTGCTAATGATGGAACCCAGGGTCTCACACATGTTTTACAAGTGTTCTACCACTGAGCCATACTCTCAACCCCTTGAGTTACTTATGACTATCCACAAAAACTTGATACATTTTTTAAAATGCCCATGGCTAAATATGTCATTAATGAGCCCGAACTCAAATTACACCTCAACCTAGATCCTTCCTGTACTGTTATCAGATTAAAATTTATATTCTATGGAATGTTTTCTAAGTATAGTCTAATAACAGCATTTCACTTATGTTTTGTTAACAGTATTCAATTTTTAGAATTTCTTTGGTGGCCTAATTTAAGAATCTGCTACTAGTGCTTATCTAAGATTTTAAACATCAATATTTTTTACTAAAAATGTTACTAAAAAGAATGCAATATGTGAAAGTCCTTAAGCTGTATCAAAGGTAAGAAGAATAGTCACTATCTCTTTCAAATAGGGTTAAACATGTAGAAAGAATACTTTTTTTTGGCGGAACCAGGGATTGGACTCAGGCCCTTGCCCTTGTCAAGAGCTATCTCCCTGGCCCCAAAAGAATACAATTTTAAAATTAAGCAAAGTATCCAATTTGCCAGTAGATAAGTAAGCTTTGAAATTAATCCTTCCTGCAAATATTTTTTTTTAAATTTATTTATTTATTACAGTGTCTCGCTACACATCACGGATTTTTTTTTTGCGGTGGTGGTGGTGGTGGGGAGGTCAGCTCAGCCCGCCCTGGGGAGAGCAGCTGGCATGGCATGTGGTGCTGGGGATTGAACCGCGGTCCCTGAGAGGTGCTTTAGACCGCTGAGCTATCTTGCCAGCCCATCCTGCAAATATTTCAAAGGCAAAGTATTAAAATTTATAACTCAATCAAATAATTTTGCTATAAGGAGCTCAAACAAAAACTGCTTATATGTACTTAAAAGTATGGATTATCTATATGTGCTTTAAGGAGATTCCATTAGAACTACAGACCTAGAAACTACAGAAACACAGCAGCTCAAACACTGGGGAACATACCCATCTTTTTTTAAAAGAACCAAGGTCTTCCTATGTCAACTTCTGGACTCAAGAAGTCAAGGCTCAGTCTTTTCAGTGACTAAAACTACAGTACACTGTTCATGGTTGTCAAACTATTTTTAAAGAACTACACAAGTCTTTGACTGTTATTATATATTAAGTCGTGTGTTTTCCTTCACCCATTATACTTCCAGTTTCTTTTCTCACTCCCCTGGCCCCTCAAGATACTATGATTGAATCCAGAGCTTTTGCATTGAACTATACCCCCAAACTTTTTTTTTTTCATTCTTTTTAGTTTTGAGACAAAAGTTGCTAAGTCATTAAACTACCCAGGGTGAGTACAACTTACAATCTTTCTGCTTTAGCCTCCCAGAGCTAGGATTACAGGTATGCGCCTCCGTACCTGTAATCTAGTACCTACCTACATATTGTTTTGATGATGCTGGGATTGAATGCAATGCTTATGCCAGACAAAGGCTCTAACCACTGAGATATGTTTTTTTGACACATCAACAGCTAGCCTGACTTTTATAAGCAAACAGGGCAGTTTTCTATTTCACTCCATTTACTTTTTCCTTTGTCATATGTGTTAATAAGAATAAACAATAAAAATTTGTGATGTTAAAATTGTTCAGCACTGAATCTTTTCCCCTTTTTGTATAATTAAGAAGGGGCTGAAGAGATGGCTCAGTGGAATAAGCGCTTCTCTGGCAAGCGCAAGGGCCTGAGTTCAACCCCCAGTTCCGCCAAAAAGAAAGAAAGAAAGAAACAAACAAAAAAACAAGTGGATGTATAATTAAGAGCTGTCTCTATACTAGATAAAGCTGAAAGTTATGACTTTGAGAGATAAATGGTTTGGCATATGCATACGAATACAATTTCATACATACAATCAAATATTTCTTGATCTCATACAGAAAATACAACCAGGGTTATGTGGTCTCAATATGCAAGTTGCCAAAATAAGCTGCCACAAAAATTACAGACATGATTTTAGTGACAGAATCACTAATTGCCAACTTCGTGACAGACTACTTTTCCACTGAATTATATTTTCTCTATGTCACAGGAGGAGCTATATATTTAAAAATACAAAAGGCATATTTACTCACATTTACATCTGTGTGATGGATTAAAACACAAAGGGCTGGAAGAATCTGAAGAGAAAAATATACATATTTAAAATACACATAAAAAAATAAAATAAACATAAAGACACAGACAGACAGACAGACAGACAGACAGACAGACACACACACACACACACACACACACACACACACACACACACAGAGATACCTATTTAACTTAAAAACAAAAAATTATTTACCTCCTGAATGGTTTCCATTGGTGGTGGTGGGTCTTTGTGGCGACATAAGTTGACCATAACCCAAGTAACATTTCTTAAGAATGTTATAGGAATAGATGGACTTATGAATGAAAGTAAAGGTTTCACAACTCCAAGGCTTATGACATAATCTCTACACTGGGGTCCATCACCTGTAGAAAAGATCAGTTTAATAAACCATATCAACAATAAGCACTTTCAGGACATAAAAAAGTATTGGGTATACTATGTTGTTTCTGGTTTTCAATCCAGACTATATATTTAGTTTTACATTGAAGTTTAGGAATCTAACAAATTCACATTCTAGGTCTTTGAACTAAGAAGTTAGTGTATTAGGCACTAAGGTATTCTGCATAATATTTTCAGTTTTGTAAACTTACTTAAAAAATGTACTTAAGTCATCTAAACTTGGTGTGGGGGCACATGCTTGTAATCTCAGCACTTGGGAGTCTGAAGCAGGAAGACTGCTATGACTTCAAGGCCAGGGCTGGTTATGCACTGAGTTCCAGGGCAGCCTAAAAACTAGTGAGATCCTGTCTCAAAGAGCAAATCCAAACAACAAATCAAAACACCCCAAAAAAAATTGTGGTTGAGTTGGCAATGTACCAAAAAATTAAGTCATATTGGGCATAAAAATATTAAAAAAATTTTCCCCATTGTACAGGGGTAATACTGTATTAAATATCTAAGATATTACCTACACTGATTTGGTCAAAGAAACAAATTAAGCATTTTAAAATTAACTAATTATTTTTTTGTAGAACTGGGGATTGAACTCAGACCCCTGCTCTTACCAGGGAAGCAGTTATTCTACTGAGCTATCTCCCCAGACCCCCAAACATTTTTAAATTTAAAAATGATTATGACTGGAAAACTGATACTTTTCTGTCAAACTGTCATATGATAAAAAAAGTCAAAATACTGCTAAAAATATTTGTACAATTTTACTTATAGTCTCGTAAGAATATCAGAATATGAACTATACATTCATAAAAAAGAAAACTAAACATTAACAGAACAGGATTTTCTAATGTGACTTTTGGGCTTGAGCTCAGACTTATTAAAGCATAAACTCTCTGGGGCCAGAATTCTGCTTTAAGAAGCTCTTCAAATGATTGTGATAACATACTAAAATTTGAGGGATAGAGAACCATCAAATTTTAATTTTCATACCTACACCGTTAGTGTAATTTCTAGTATGAAGCCATTCTGAACTATTATTAAAAGTGAAAACACTTTCCCTTGCACTACAGTATCTCAGGCTAAGATGCTTAGTGTTTTTGCATCCATATATTTGAATTAATTCTAAAACATGGTATATAAGTGAAGGGGTGAGAGCCTTGGGATATATAATGTAATTATTAATAGCAATAATAGCCAGAAAGTTTATAGGGAATCTTCTAATAAAAACTCATGATCATCCCATCTTCCATGTTGCTCCAGTTGAAGGCATCAATACAAAACAAGAAGTATATCAATACAATACTAAATGCTGTGGGCTGGGGAGATGGCTCAGCAGAATAAGTGCTTCCCTGGCAAGCACAAGAGCCTGACTTCAATACCCGGTTCTGCGAAAAAAAAAAAAAAAAAATGCTTCTTCATAAGAATGTATAAAAAGCTAGGTACAAGATGTATGCCTACCCCAGTAATTTGGGAGGCTAAGGCATGAAGGATGGCAGATTCAAGGCTACTCTGGGCAACTTAGCAATTTAGAGAAATCTTGTTTCATAATAAAAGATAAAAAGAGGAAGATGTCCCTCATTGAAAAGGTCTGGGATTTGAGTCCCAGTACTTATAAAACTAAAAAAAAAGGCCAAATACTTAACAAACTAAAAAAAAGGCCAAACACTATCATATAGTATTAAAAAAAAAAAAAACTATCAAAAGAAAATGCTATTGTACAAATTAAACTGTCATCTAATCATAATATACTGAACAAAAACATTAAAAGAAGAGGTAAAGGGGGCTGGGAATATTGCTTAACGTGAAGGTTTTAGATTTAATCTGCAAAATAGGAAACACAAGTAAACTAAAACTTCTCTCTTACCAAATCAGATCTCTAGAAAAAAAACACTGTAATTTTACCCTATTCTTAGTAGCTGGGTCTTCTAACTCTATCAGCTGTATTAGTGACCCCAGCTGTTTTTCTACTTTGAATTTGACTTTGGTTTAAGTTTGGCTCTTGTTAAAAAACAAATCTTTGGGAGGCATGGCAGCTCCTGCTTGTAACTGTAGCATTTGGCATGCTGAAGTGGGAGGATCACCATGAGTTCCAGGCTAGTCTGGGCTATAGAATGATCTGAAGACCTGTCTGAACCACACATCAAGACCTTTTCTCCAAACAAAAACAGGGCCAGGGAGATAGCTCAGTAGAATAAGCATTTGCCGGGCAAGTGCAGGGTCCTGAGTTCAATCTCCAGTACTGCAAAACAAACAAACAAACAAACAAACCCTTGACCTCCAAGTACTCTTTTTATCCTTTCTATAATACAGAGAAAATTTGGAAGACATGATAATTGTGACACTATTTAGATGACAAACAGGCTATAGATACTTCCTGCCAATTCATGAATAGGGAATATCACTGTTTTTTTTTTTTTTTTTTTTTTCAGAACCAGGGATTGAACTCAGGCCCTTGGCAAGTGCTTATTCTACTGAGCTCTCTCCTCGGCCCCATTACTGTATTTTATAAATTAATAAATTTTAATGTACAAAAGTATATAACAAAATATTTTCATTTTGAGTTCTCAGAACAGCTATTATGGTGCAAAATTATTGGTTTAAATTTTATCTCTTTTTTTCTTAACATTTTCTGTGATGGAGAAAGCTGAGAAATAAAAAAAGACTCTAGTACAAAACAAAAGATCTAAATCACACACATTTCATAATTCTTTAAGTAACTAAGACTTTTTAATTTTTATACAAACCTATGATATTTCCCAGTGCCCATACAGCTTGCTCACAGACATTCTGATGGGGTGAATGAAGAAGCCTCAGGAAGAGTGGCACAGCATCTAAAGGGAGAACATGTTAACACCTAATGAATCAAAAATTGCTGAGATCTCAAAAAAAAGAGGCCTACCAAAAAATAATGAAAGTATGTATTCATTAAAGTTATTAGAGTAGCATCATTAGAAGAATTTTGACCAGCACATTATTATCAAAATGACATGTACACAAATGTCAAATTAGGCAAAATTTCACACACAATTAAACTTGTACTTGATTACAATGGGGGTAGGGTTGCACTGGAGATTGAATCCGAAGCCTTGCACATATGAAGCACACTCACTACAACTGATCTATGCCCCTAGCTCCAACTGAATTCCAATTTTAATTCCTTACAAAGTTTTTGTCCTCAAGGCTTTTTTTTTTTTTTTTTTTTTTGTCTTTTTGAGACAGGGTCTTGCCATGCAGTTCAAGCTGGTCTTGAGCTCACTTTGTAGTCCAGGCTGGTCTTGAACTCACAACGATCCTCCTGCCTCACTCAGACTCCCTAGTGTTGGCATTGACAGGTACTGTGAGCTACCAGGACCAGAAATTATCTTCATGTTTCGAGGGGAAAAGTTCAATTGTTTAAATAACTCTGGAGTATGAAGATTTAAATTAACACCTTGTGGATAGGTAAGCCACTGATTCCTAGGTCACATGAAACCTTTTGAATTAAAATGCTTTCTGTGGTTTAACAAGCACAGTAAACACAGAGGTCTACATCTGAAAAGATTAATCTTACTTTTACTATTGCCTTAAGGTCTACTATTTAACGGTATGTTGTTTATGCTTACTCAAGTGTTAAAGACAGTGATACACTTTAAGCCTCCTCTTTCTAACTTTTAAAGATCACATAACACAGAAAAGAATGAGATAGTAAGGCCATTATATAATTATGTAATCTTAAGTTACTTAATGCTTAACTACAAAAAACAGGAAATATTAAAGCCAAATTTTATCAAACTTATTCAATAATTTTCCTGTGTATAATATATCTTAAAAAACATTCAACACAAAATGCCATGCTACAATCTGGACAGGTAGATCTAGTCTTTCTGAATTTTTTTTTTTGCATTATTGTCTTTCTTTGAACAATACACTTTACACTGTCATGCGGGTCTTTTTTCTATGGATGGCACAATTTAAATAAAATGTCTAGCTGGGCATGGTGGCGCATGCCTGTAATGCCAGCACTTGGGAGGCTGAGGCAGGAGGATTGTTGTGAGTTCGAGACCAGACTGAGCTACAAAGTGAGCTTAAGGCCAGCCTGAACTGCATAGTGAGACCCTGTCTCAAAAAAAACAAAAACAAAACAAACAAATAAATAAAATGTCTGTTTATTAAATGTAATGGTGCAGACACCGATGATGGACATCTTGGTTGGTATTTTGCCTTGTTTTTCAATTATTTGGTCTATTAGACTTAATCAAAATTGTAAATGTGTGTGTGTGTGTGTGTGTGTGTGTGTGTGTGTGTGGTACTGGGGATTGAATTCAGGACTCTGCACTTGCCAGGCAAGTGCTCATTCTACTGAGCTATCTCCCGGGGTTCTGTAAATAACTTTTTTTAATTCACTTTTTTAGAATAATAAATGAATTCCATATTGTTTGGTCCAGAAGGTACATAAATATTTTTTTCTTCACGTTTCCATTATAGGATAGCCTATTAGATATTAACACCAAACACAGAATTATTATAACACTGAACTTAACCAATTTTTTTTTTTTTTTTGCTATGTAGTTCAGCCAGGCTTGAACTCACTTGGTAACCCAGGATGGCCTAAACTCTCAGAAATCTTCTGCCTGAGACTCCCAAGTGCTGGGATTACAGGAGGGTGCCACCACATATGGCTAAATTTGGAATTATTAAGGTTTCATTTCCTCTTTTAAGTTCTATCATTTCTGTACTATGAACAGCTAAGAATCAGGAGACTTTCTTCCCTTTTCATAACACAGACTTTCCCCTCTGATATGCCAATATATCTCCCTTTTTCAGTTTTTTGTTTGGCATATCTTTTGGTACTCTCTTCCTTCAATTTTAGAGCTCTAAATGTGTTCATTTTGTACTATAAAAGAATACTGAGTTCTAGAGAAGTATAAGAATTATATCTGATATACTTGTAAGTTTTTATGCATTGAAGGACAAAATTATGTTTTCACAAATAAAATCCACGCAAATTAGTAAAAGAAAAGAACCAGAACTTGTGATTAGAAACAAACATCAAAGGCAAATGCATGAGTTCAATTCCTAGTACCAAAAAAAAAAGGGGGTGGTGGGGGTGGTAAATACAGTGTTCTAAATAAAAAGTATGTGAAAATAGTTGACACAGACACATCTCATGCAAACAAGAATGGACTGGCTTAAACAACATGCTTAAATAGTAAGTACGTAAATAAATCTGCTATCTGAGTGATACTTGAGGGTAAACTGTTAGGTAGTTGAGATATTTTTCTTTCTGGTAGTGGGAATCAAACTCACGACCTTGTGAGTGCCAGTGCAAGGCAGACACTGTGCTGCTGAGCTATAGCCAAGCTCTATTTTTAAGTAATATCAGAACATATATTAAAATATAAATGCATATTAATTGGATAAAACTTCTGTTCCTCCCCATCCTAATCATGAGGTGATTTAGTTCTTGTGATTTTAACAAGTTTATATCTATTACTGATTACATTTTAAAAATATTTTAAAAGTATTTTTCTTAAAATTATTAATTTCTTTGATGGAAGAATGAAATAGCACACAAGACAATGATATACTCAAGTTAATATGAAACAGGGCTAGGGGGAGATGCTCAGCAGCATAAGTGCCTGCCTGGCAAGCACAAGGTCCTGAGTTTAATCCCCAGTACAAAAAAGAAAAAAAAAAAAAAGGTTAATATGAAACAAAAAAACCCAACTAATAACATGAAAAAAGATTTTCAAACCATTCTTTCATAGGACTAGTTTACAGATTTCCTTATATGTTATGACAGAAATGTCATTAGAAAAGGTTAAGAGGTGGTATGGCAATAAGTATAACTCCTTTTATTTCTACTGTTGTCCTACAAATAAAATGAAATACAAGAATGTAATCTGCTACTATAATTTAGAAAGTCTCAGCTTTAGACTGTAATCAAATGAATTTTTCAAAACAGAAAAGGTCAGTCACCAGAACAAGATGATTAAAATAATACACTTAATTACTTCAAGAGCTTTATATTCTATTGGGGAGCTATTACTTTATAATGTAATTATATTGTTTTAGGATAATTATTTTTGATGGACTTAAAAAAATCACTATGGACAATCACTAGGAAAATAAGGTAGAAAGTATTAATTATTGAATCTTTGATGTAATTCAGGTATAAAAAATAAGATATGCAAACAGCTACACTCTCTTAATTTACTGATAAGAGACATGCTATAATAATGTCTGTAAGTATAATATCATGTATGTACCTTCTATGATACCAAAACATTATGAAGTTTGCAATGTATTAATTTATCAAATCCATCTTGTCAAGGTATCTTAAAACTGTCTCATTGATATTTGTACTTCAATAAAATAAAAATTAAAAAAAAAAAAATCACAGTATTGTTTGCTAATAACCAACTTACTAGACTGAACCACTGCTTGAGTTTGCTCAGAGGTTCCAGATGCAATGTTTGTCAAAGCCCAGGCAGCTTCAAACTGTAAGGAAGGACTACAAAATAACAAATTATTTTCATCAACAGTTTTACAGTACCCCAAATATTTACCAGTCATTTCTCCCTCTAGCATGTTATATTAAATATTTTGTTCTACAAGGTATCTATCCATCCAGTATGATGCGTTTAAAAAAAAAAAAAAGGGAGGAACCAAACCCAAAATCTACTCAGCATAAAAACTTGTTATGTCTATATTTTTAGTAACATGTCTTGATTAAGATTTTTCATATTTCAAACAGTTTTGGACAAGTACCTAGTGGGCAAACCAGTTCTTGCTAACTTTCAAAGTTTACACTATTATTTAACACAGGGTCTCACTACTAGTTTACGTTAGTCTCCACTGGTGGTGATCCTCCTGCCTCAGGCTCCCAAAGTGCCAAGATTACAAGTGTGTGCCACTTCATCTAACTATCACATATTAAATTTATCATTCTGGAATTCCTCTCTGGCCCAATCTTCATTTTTTTGGTATTAGCATACTTTACACTGCTTTTCATGTTCATTTTTTAATTCTACTCCTCACTCTTTCCTTCTTTAAGAATCAATCTAAATACTAGAACATTTTGCTTTCTTCAAAGGGCACATTCTAAATTAAAAATAAAAGTAAAAAGTACTTACTTGTCATCTCTCTCAAGACAATGCACTAAAATAGGCAATATTCCAGATTTTATTAAGTCATCAATTGGTGGATTTCGATCACTGGACAAAAGTTTCCTGTAAGATATATACCTCTTGTGAAATTTAATGGCATATGCTATAATTAAATTTAAATATACATATATATTCACATCAATTTTTTTTTTTTTTTTTTTTTTTTGTCTTTTTGAGACAGTCTCACTATGCAGTTCAGGCTGGTCTTGAACTCACAACAATTCTCCTGCCTCAGCCTCCCGAGTGCTGGGGATTACAGGCCTGCACCACCACACCCGGCACACATCAAACTTTTGTGACAGCTTAGGGTATACAATTTGGTATATTTAAACTCATGAGTTTTAAAGTTGCTATCAGTTTTATAAATATAGAAAAGGATTTTAAAATAAACTCAGTTTTTTATTTCCTTATTTGTCATTACAGTTATTATTTTTTAATGTATTAGGTACAGGGTCTCACTACACAGCTTGGACTTGTAGTGATCCTCTTGCTTGCAGCCTCCCCAGCACTGAGATTACAAGCGTGCACCACCACGCCTGGACTCTGGCTCACTTAGGGTGGCTGGGGCCAGGGCTGGTGCAGCATGTGGTGCCAAGGATTGAGTCAAGTCCCTACACTTGCCTAAGCAGGTGCTTAGTCTGCTGATCCTCAAAGTTAAATTTGATTGGCAGAACCACTATACCACAAAACTCAAAATATAAACTTTGTAATGCATAAAATTTAAACTTGTTCTCCAAATTTAACTTACCTAGCAGCTTGAACTGCACTTAACTGAATTCCTTGGTTATCACTTGAAGCATTCTACAAAAAACAAAACACACACACACACACAAAAAACAGCTTATGATATAGATACACAATAATAAGTTATCTAGTGCTAGAAATTTGAGGAGGGGCAAAAAAAAACTCAACTTACTTGAACAATAGCTTCTAGAGAGGTATTTTGCTGGGAAAAAAAATTGCAGAGAAAACTAAGTTGAAAAGTCATCTTTGATGGTATATTTATGGAAAGTTTTTGATTGAGATTTTTAAATTACCTAAATACAATAACTTACCACTCTATAATCACCATCTATATCAGAGTCTTCACAGATATCTTCATGTGGTACATTCCTTCTCTTTAAGAGATGTTCATCTCTCTTATTCTTTAAAAAAAGTCACAGAATTTCAGTGTTTTTTTTTTAAATGAACATATAAGTCAATCTTGTGCCTATATAAATAAAATATGAAGAGTATTACTTTAAAAGTAATACTCTAATACGAACATTTAAATCAAATTGTGAATTAAACAAATAACTTACACTAATTTGAGTCCCAATTAACAAATGTTACATTTCCAATGAAACAAAGTACACAAAAAAAAGCTGGACTGAAAAAGGTATATATAGCTTAGGCCAAAAGAAACCACATATATTCAATTATAAGT
>PVKA01038534.1:0-20165 GCA_004027165.1 Ctenomys sociabilis
GCGGCGCTCATAGGGGGCGAAGCCACACACCTCCCGGATCATGTCCCGCACAAACTTGGTGTGTTTGGTGAGACGTCCGCGACGGCGGCTGTGCCTCGGTTTGCTCACATTCTTTGTCACCTTGTGGCCCTTATTGAGGCCCACGGCCATGGGATAGCGGAGGGCCATGGCTACTCTTCTTCAATGGTCGCTGTGGCGGTATTTATATTCTTTAAATATCTTGCATATTTTACGTTTTTATCTCCAGAAGGGCTGGGAGATGGCTCAGTGGAATAAGAGCTTCCTGGGCAAGCTCAAGGGCCTGAGTTCAATCCCTGGTTCCACAGAAAAAAACCCAAATTTTTATAGCCATATTCTGTAGGTACTTAAAGTTTAACATATCAATACTTGATGGAAAGTACTTGTTCCATGTTATGCCTACGATGTTTGATAGTCAGACAGATAGTGAAGTTAAACCCAACTGTAAATGTAATAGGGCAATAATAAACTATTCTTCTGGAGGATTAACAACATAAGTTTACAGATCAAAATTAGAGAAATAGAAGGGCTGCAAGGACAGCCAACATTTTGACCCTAGCCTTTCAAGGTCACTGAAGACTCAGATAATAGGAGAATCTGTGCTGTAACATCACGTAACTCAGTTGTGTCCCAAATTTTCTGATCAAGGAGATTATGGGACCACAGAGCAATGAGACTGATGACATACAGTGTGCCTAAGGCGAGTCACATGGAGAGAAAACATTCCCTCAGGCTTTCACAGACAGAAAATTGGTCGCGCAATGGCCGTGACTCATCCAAATGGCTGACATTGACAAAGAATCTGCAAACTGCAGTACGGGGTTACAGGATAGATCCTAAGGGGATTTGACTGACCCTATCAGATACAAAAGCTACATTTCTAATTATATAGGTCTTGATTTGTCTTGGTCTTAACCATCCAGCAGAAAAGTGTAAAAATGATGTATATAAAGTAGGGCTATGTTGGTATGCTGAGCTGTGAAAGATTCATGTCAACAATTTATGTGGCTAACCTACTACTATTGTGGACTGCTGGACCGTGTCGGATTTTTTTGCTGAATTCATGTACTGATAGTAGGTGGATCCCAATGGAATAACCATCTCAAACAAGTCTGGACAAAGAAAGGGGATACAGAGGAAGGACCATTCTGTATCTGTATATACAATATAATTAGGACAGATATACACCTAATTTCACTTAAATCAATGAGAAGAAAGATTTATACTAATAGTACTTGGATAAGATGTCCTGTCTGTATTTTGTACTATGAATAATCACTAAAAAGATAACAATGTACAATGTGTTAATTATTGAAACTGTCCTATTAATCAAACAAATATATAAATAAATTTTAAAAATAAATAAATTGATGCCATAAATTTGTGTACAAATCATCCATATTAAATGGCCTACCTGTTTAATGACTACTTGAACTTATGACCAGTCTTTTTTCTGTACAATTTTGTGCATCTTATATGTAGAGCCTCAAAGTCTTTTTGGTACAGTATGCCTTGTTTATACTGTAGTGTAATATTTGCCGATTGTGCAGTACAGTACTATAGTTTTATGTTTTGTTATATATTATCGTACTGCTTGGGAGAGATATGTAAGTATAAATAAGGTCATCAAGGGAGGTTTTTCCCTTAAAATTTCTTTGTTCTGAATACTGTATTGCAATGTGCATGCTCTACAAATACTAATTTATCAACCAATTCAGTTGACCTAGCTGCAGGAACATAACTCAGTCCTTAAACAAGGAATGTATATATTATGCTGCATTCATTAAGATCAAGGTATTTTAGCTGCGCTTGATTTTCTTTTTACTTTTTTTTTTTTGTATTTTAGGGAAGGTTCTACAAGGTGTTCAGGGTCTTATTACTAGATTGGATTTGTAGTGATCCGCCTGTTTACAGCCTCCCAAGAGCCGAGATTACAGTTGATTTTCTTTTCTTGATGGGTAGGTTATTTAGAACTATCTTGTTTGATTTCTTAAAATTTGGATTTTCTCAGATTACTTTCTCATATGGATTGTTAATTTATTTATGTTAGGATCTAGAATATACTTAAATGACATCAATCCTTTCCATTTTGCTGCAACTTGGTTTCTGACCTAGAGCATAGTATATCCTGCAAAATGTGTACACAGTAATCATTTGGTAGAGCTTCATAAAGGACCATAGGCAAAGTGAGTTAAAAGTTATATACAAGTCTTTATGTGCATGCTTATTTTCAATAAGTTATTTGGGAGTCAAGTATTGAAATGACAAATAATTTTCTTTCTTGGTACTGGGAATCAAACTCATGCCCTCACCTTTGCTAAGCAGGAACTGTGCCACTGAGCTAAAAGCCTGCCCCCAGACTATTATTGATGATTCATTTATTCCTCCTTTCAGTTCTGTCAAGTAATGATTCATGCACTGTCAAATCCTCTTCTTGCCTTGTTTGTTTTTTATTACTGTATTCTTTTGGTTGAACTGTTTTTCAGGAGAGATTTATGTTTTGTTTTTGGTGCCAAGGAGCGAACTCAGGGCTTCCAGCTTGCTAGGCAAGCATTCTACCGCTGAGCCAAATCCCCAGCCCCTCAAATCCTCTTCTTACATTTATATGTTTATCATTATATTTTCCTGATGGATTGAGACTAGTGTCATAAAAATGGTCTCTCTTTATTTCCAGTATTATTTCTTTTGCAAAGTCAATTTTCTGATATAAATATGACTAATAGCTGTTTCTCACTTTCTACTTACATGAAATCACTTTTGCCATAATTTTCCAAAGTGTGAGCCTATGTACGTATTTCACTATAATGTAGGTCACTTGGAGACCAGACATAGTTGGGGTTTCTGTTTGTCTATTCTGATGATTCTTGCCTTCTGAGCAGAGGCTTTATTTTATGTCTATTTAGTGCAATTGTTCACTTGATAGGATTATGTCTACCACTTTCTCCCATTTTTTATGTATTTCATTTTAATTATGTATATGCTGCTCCTTATTTGCCTTCTTCAGTCAAATAAATATATTTATCATATAACTGTAATTCAAGTACTAGTTTGCTTTTAATTTATTATTTTCAGCTGTTTCTTAATGTTTGCTCTACAGCTTACAGCATGCTTCTTGTAATAATCTACTTTGAAATATGGTCTTAATTTGGCTATGATATGAAACTCAACACAAATAGTTCTCCTGGTTACCTCTTGTGTGCTACTCCAGCTGCATATTGTATTTATATATGTTGCAAACCCAATAGTACGTCTTGCATTTATTTGTTGCACAATGACAAGCCTCTTCATAAGGTAGAAAGAAAAAATACATTTACGGGCAGTTTTGTATTTATTAACATGATTTTTGCCATTTCTGAAGCTGTTCATTTCTGCTGGGGATTCAAGTTATCATCTACCATTGCTTTCTTCCAGCCTAAAGACTTACTTTAGAAATTCTTATGAGGCAACATAGCATAAAGCAACTTCTCCAAGTCTTTATTTGATAATATCTTTATTCTACCTTCATTTTCTGAGGATAGTTTCCCTAGACATAGAATACTTGCTAAATAGATTTTCTGCCTTCTTCATACACCAGTGTTGTCTATGGCATTCCACTGCTTCCTGGTTTCTATCTTTTTCTGACATGAAATTGACCATTAATCTGATTGTTGTTCAGTGCATATGATGAGTAACTTTTTCTGGTTGCTTTCAAATTTCTTCTTGTTCTTTTTGTTTGATTGCTTGCTTGCTTAAACTGTTTTCAGTTGTGGATTTCTTTGTATTTATTCTGTTTGTGGATATTTAGTAGGATAACTTTTTGGAAAATTTGGGAAGTTCTTCGCAATTGCTTCTTCCAATGTAGTTTCTCTTCTTTCCCCTCTCACCTCTCCTCTGAGACATCCATTATGCATATGATGGTAGGCTTGATGCTGTTCCACAGGTCTCTGATGCTTTATTTTTTTTCTTTTTTATTCTGTTCTGCACACTGGATCTTTCTTTTTCTGCTTTCAAGTTCACTGATTCTCCAACCCATTTAAAACTACTGCTAAACCCCTAAACAGATATTCTCAATTCCCAAATCTATCTGCAGGGTATTTTTTGGTAAATTATGTCTGTACTGAAATTTGCTATTGTCTGCCTCATTGTCATCATATTTTTCTTTAATTCTTTAAACGTGAGTTATTTGTTATAGCCCATAAACATCATCATAACAACTGCTCTGATGCCTACTCTGATAAATTTAAAATCAGCAGACATGTAGTTCCTATAGGCAGATTCTCTTTACCCCCTGAATATATCCCACTCTTTCTCCTGTCTTGCAATTTTGTTGTTGAATGCTGGATATTTTAGATAATATATTTAGCATGTTTGCATTCTGACTCTCTGCCCAAAGTTTGTTCTTTTTTCATTTGCTTTTCTTCCTGCCTTCTTTGTTAGTAACTTCATTAGAGTAATTAGACTAAATTATTTTGAGCTGAGATGTTACTACGTTGCTCTAGCTGATTTTTAACTCCTGAGCTCAAGGGATCTTCCTGCCTCAACCTTCCAAAGATCTGGAGTGTAGGATGTGCAACCATGTCCACTTTGAGACAAAACCACTCTAGGCTGTCTCAAATATGCAGTTTTCCTTCTTCAGCCTCCCTGAGGGATTACAGATTTGTGTTTTCCTCTGGTTTGTATTTTGCAACCTGTTTCCTTAGGGGGTCATCACTGTGCCTGCATAGCTTACTGATCAGCCAGATATATTGGTCAGAGCTTGCCTTGAAACATGTTGTGCTACAAAGCCTCTTCTCTCTCTGATGATGGATTTGTGTGTGGGCAGGGGAAAACATTCAAACTTGAGGCTGTTTTTTTTTATTTTAAAGAGAACTAAATAAGAAAACAAGTTTTTAAAATGGTACAGAATTTCAAAACAAGGCAATAGGAAATCAACAATGGTTATTATATTTCATATTGTTGTCTTAAGGCTGTCTTTAAGGCTTTTTTAGATTTGCTTCTGCCAGGCTTTCTTATGACTCCTCCAGTGTTGGATGCTGTCTCCCTCAGCCAGGAATGTGTGGGTGGTTTAAACCTATTCCAATCTCGGCTGTACATGTGCACATCCTATTAACATAGGATATGTAGGAACTATATAAACACGATGTCTATATTACCTCACCAAAAACCTTCTTACACTCTCAACTAGTCCATCAGTCTATGTTTGTCCTAATCAGGCACACAAACAAAAGCTAATGGACCGACTGGATATTCCGGTTCACTTGCTATTGTATTTGCCACTTTCACTGAGAATGCTGCCCATCAAATGACCTCCTCCCACGAGACATCAGAGCTGCTGCTTTGCATAGCCTGCCTTGCCTTGGTTTATTACTGCATGCACACAGCTCAAAAACACCAGATATATGCTGCCTTATGCAATGTTTAGTCAATTTCATGAACAGATGTTGCTTAGTCTTGAATTTTTGAATTCTAGAATGATGAAAATGTTGCTCATTACTATATTGTAGAGGTTAATAGATGTTCATTGAAAGGATCTCTCAGGCTTCTGTCATGCAAGAGCTCTCTTTTTCCCATTAGTATTTTTTAAAATGTACTTAGGGCAGGGTCTATAAGGTCTACTGGGTCTCACTACATAGATCAGACTTGTAGTGATTCTCCTATTTCCCGCTTCCCTAGCACTGGGATTACAGATACATGCCACCATGCCAAGTCTCAATCACCATCTCAGCGCACCCTGCAGGTAGGGCAGGCATGGCACCCCAGGGATTGAACCCCAGCCATTGAACTCTGCTTAAGCAGGAGCTTTAGTCTGCTGAGCTGTCAGGCCTACCCTTCCCATTAATATTTTTATAATATTTTATAACTTTACCTTGTTAAATGATATGACAAACCAACCCCCACCATGATACTAAATCATCAAAAACTGAAAGTTTTCAGTCTAAACTCAGGAACAAGACAAGGATGCTGACTAGCACCATCCCTGTTCAATTTAATAGCCAGAGCAATTAAACAATGAAAGAAATAAGGATAACAGGGATAGGAAAGAAAGAGGTTAAATTAGAATTATTTCATAATGACAATGTTACTTTATGTAGATGACCCCAAAGCCTCCAAATACCTCCTAGAATAAATATTCTGCAGTGTAGCAGAACGCAGAGTCAAAACTGAACCATCAACAGTCTCTTCATGCACAAATGATAAATTGACTGACAGAGAAATTAGAGAAACAACACCTTTCACAATGCCATCACAAAAAATGAAACACTTAATGAATCAATCTAACAAAGGAAGTTAAGGGCCTAGATATTGAAAACTACAGTACTCTGAAAAAATGTATGTAAGAAGATATCAAAAAATGGAAAAATATCCCCTGTTCTTGGAGAGGCAGACCCAATATAAGGAAAATGAGCATGCCTCCAAAACTGTTATACAGATTTAATGAAATCTTGATCAAAATACCAGTAACATTCTTTAAAGAACTAGAGAAAGCTATCATAAAGGGCAAATTCAATAATTTTCTCTTTGGCTAGGGACATAACTCAGTGGCATAAGCACCTGCCTGACAAGCACAAGGTCCGGAGTTTGATCCTCCAGACTAATAATAATAATAAATGATGATAGAAATAGATAATATATACAAGCAGGTGCAGGGGTGAGGGTTCAATCCCTGGGACTGCCTTGCCAGCCCTGAACCCAGGGTGTGTTGAGCCAGAGACTGACATTGGGCATGGTGGCACGTGCCTGTAATCCCAGCTCTTGAGAGGCTGTAAACAGGTGGATCACTATGAGTCTTATCTAGTAGTGAGACCCTGAACACCCTATAGACCCTTCCCTAAAAAAATACAGAAAAATAGACAATAAAACAACCACTATTCGTTAACTATTCTTGTTTTGAGACTGTAACATATGTATTGCTGTACATTACCCTGTTTCTGTGTTTTTTCTGCTATTTGTTTTTCCTTAGTTTTTAATCTTCAGAATAAAATAAAATGAAATTGAAAATAATAATAATAATTTTTCTCATATCTATTTTTGTATATTCTTTAGTATTTTATGCATATAATCACATCTTCAAATTAGATAGTTTTATCTTAATTTATATGATTTTATTTATTTTTCTTGCTTTACTGCATAAACCAGGGCCTCTTGCATATATTTGACCAGGAGAATGTGAAAAAACATCTTGTTTGGATTTTTAAAATTACTGCATTCTCTATATTTTCATATACTGACAATATTGTTTAAACATATGCATGTCATTCATTGGTGCGAAGAGATGATGAATTTGCAGAATATATTATGCTAAATTCTAGAAATAGGAAGTTCATCTCTAATCCACATTTTCAACTCCACAGATTTTCACCTCTCAGAATAGGATAAGCTTATCACACCTGATCAGTGGTTTTCAAATTTTTTAAGTTAATTTTCTTTCTTAGAAAGGGTCTCCAAATGTAGAAAGAGCAAAAACAGACAAATGGGTTGTGTTGAGCCCAAGAGCTTTTGCACAGCAAAGGAAACCAACAACAGAGTGATGAGAAATCCTAGAGGAGCAGAGAGAGCAGCTGGAAGCTATTCATCATGCACAGGGTTGGGAGTGTAGCTCAGGACTAGAGCATTTGACTGCATCAAGCAGAGGGCCAACATCCAGAACATATGAGGAATTAAAACCCCCAATTAAAATAAAATAATCTATAGAAATGGGCAGATGATCTGGATAGGCATTTCTTGAAAGAAAAAATACAAATAACCAATATGTGTATGAAAAACGATCAACATCACGAGCTATCAAAGAAATTCAAATCAAAACCACAATAATACTTCATCTGTTCTCAATCAAATTGGCAATTTTGAAAAAGCAAAATAGTAATAAATTTGGTGACTACGGAGATATAAAGAAAGGGAACTGCTGCCATATCTTCCATCTATCAATTTATGGGTACATATGCATAAATATCAGAAACTTTGGTAAGTCTGTGTTTATTACCATACTATTCACCATAATCAAGACATAGAAATAACAGGTGTTGATCAGTAGATGAGCACATAAAGAAAATGTAGTGCATATGAACAACGGAAAATATATATATTTGGAAGGGTCTACAAGGTGTTCAGGGTCTCACTACTAAATTGGACTCATAGTGATCCGCCTGTGTACAACTTCCCAAGAGCTGGGATTAGAGGCACACACCACCACACCCAGTCTCAATTGCCATCTCAGCACGTGAACAACAGAATATTAATCAACAACTGAAAGAATAAAACCCTATACTTTGTGGTAAAATGAAGGGATCCGGAGGATATTACTTTAAGTGGAAGAAGCCAGACACAGAAAGTCAAATACACCATATCCCCTTTTCTATACAGAAGCTAAAAATGGAAGATGCCATGTAAGAGGTGAGGGGAGAGGTATTCACTAGACAGTAGGTCAGACAGGATGAGCCACACACAAGGACAAATGTACAAGGCTCTCTTTTCCTGTATATAAGCTAGAAAAACATTGATATCATAGGGAGTAGAATAATATTTGCTAGAAGTTAAGAAGGGTAAGGGAAACTCTTGGCTAATGGGGACTAAAATACACTAGGGTAGGAGGATTAAGTTCTAGTGTTCCTTAGTACAGTATGGTGACCATAGTTTATGATAACCCAATATATATGCTATATATGGAGTATAGTTTAAAGGTTCTCAGTACCAAAAAATGATAAAGACATGGAAATGCAAGTTGACAATACTTGGATCAATATATCTCATACAAAGGTGCATAATCATTATATGCTAATTCAAAAGAAAAAATTATTCTCTAGGAAATACTAATATTTAAAAAAATAGAATCTGATTTGGTCCAGTAGAGTCAGGGGTAGTGTAACTGAAGCCAAAGTCACTCATGTTCTCTATCTGTCTCTCTACCCTGGCAGGGAAATCCACAGAAGCTGGAAAGGAAACAGCATAATTGGGGCCAGGGAGATGGCTCAGTGGAGTAAGTGCTTCCCTGGCAAGTTCAAGGGCCTAAGTTCAATCCCCCATTCCACAAAAAAAAAAAAAAACAAATAGAAAAGGGAAACAGCATAATTGATATGATTTCCTTGGAGAGACAGACAGAAGATATATAGGGATTTGTATCCATAGTAAAACAGTACTGGGGACTGAACTCAAGAACCTGTGCCTGCCAGGCAAGCACTTATTCTACTGAGCTATCTCCCTGGCCCTGAGCTATCTCCCCACACCAAACAGCATTTATTACTTATAAAACATGTAAGACAGGGTGTGGTGGCATGCACCTGTAATCCCAATGCTTAGGAGGCTGAAAGCAAAAGAATAACTATGAGTCCAATCTGTGTAGTGAGACCCTATAGACTCTATACTAAATACATAAAATAGGACTGGAAATTCCATTCAAGCTGGCCATCCCCCTACTGGGAATTTTCCCAGAGGAACTGAAAACATTATATGATAGTGATATATGTGTACCTATGTTTATAGCAGCACAATTTGTGATAGCAAAATCTTGGAAACAACCAAGATGTCCATCACATGAGGAATGGTTGAAAAAAGATGTGGTATTTCTATATAATGGAGTATTACTTAGTTAAAAAGAATGATAAACTTGAAGCATTTATATTGAAGTGGATGCCACTTGAATATATACTCATAAGTGAAATAAACCAGGCACACATGTGCAAGTATTGCATAGTCTCCCTAGTATAAGAAGACAAAAGAAGAAATACAAATAGAAATGTACAACAACAACTAAAGGCAATTGAGTCTGATAGTAAGGGCAAACTGAAGGGCATATGCTGCAGCGTACTAATCAGCTTTACTTCTGAATGGTTAACCTAAGTTCACAAATCACAGTCGGGGAAATAGAGGAGTCACAAGGCCAGTCAACATTTTTGGCCCTAGCCTTTCAAGGTCAGCGAAGCCTCAAGGCATAGGAGAACCTGTACAATAACATCATGAAACTCAGTTGTGCCCCAAATTTTCTGATCAAGGAGATTATGGAGCCACAGAGGAAAAAGATTGAAGTTCTATAGTGTGCCTGGGGAGAGTCTCATGAAGAGAAAACTTTCTCTCAAGCTCTTACAGAGAGCAAACTGGTCAAGGATTGGCCATGACTCATCTGCATGGATGACACAGACAAAGGATCTACAGAGTAAGGTACAGGATTACAAGATAAACCCTGAGGGGACTTCACTGACTTAATCAGAAACAAAAAATACATTTTGGAATATAGATCTTGCTCTATCTCTGTCTTAACCATGCAGCAGAAAAGTATAAAAATGAGGTATACAATGCGGGGCCATAATAAATTGAGCTGTAAATGGCTTCAGTCAACAACTTCTTCAGATAAGTCACTATTATTGTGGAATGCTGGACTGTGTTGGATTGTGTCGCCGAGTTCAGACACCTAAATTGGTTTAATGACAATAGATGGGAGTGCCCATCTTTGACAGGTCTAGACAAAAAAGGGGTAAAGAAAGGAAGAATTATGATGTGTGTGTATAAACAGTACAGTTAGGCTAAATATGCCGTGCTTCTGCTTAATTCTATGAGAAGCAAGATTTATATTAATAGTGGTTGGACAAGATATTACGTTGGCTTCTAGTACTATGGACAAGCACAAAGAAAATAACAAGGTAGAAAGTATTAATTATTGAATCTGGGATATAATTCAGGCATAAAAAGTAAGATAAGTAAACAGCTACACTCTCTTAATTTACTGATAAGAGACATCTGCTATAATAATGTTTGTAAGTATAATATCATGTGTGCACCTTTTACGATACCAAAACATTATGAAAATGGTTTGCAATGTATTAATTTATCCAGTCTGTCCTGTTAATTTGTCTTGAAACTGTCTCATTTGTATTTGTACTTCAATAAAATAAAATAAAATAAATATATAAAAAATTGAAAAATAAAACGCACCAGCCGTCTGAAAATAAATACATAAAATAAAAAATTAAAAATGGACTAACATATAAAACATATGTACAGTGTGATCACAATATATGGTGAATGCTTATATTTTAAATTTTATTACAAGCCCATTGAGATAGCTCAGCATCCTTAGGAAAGCTTAGATAAGCATGCAGGGACAGCGGTTCGATCCCCAACACCACATGCCATGCCAACCCTTCCCCCAGGATGGCCTGAGCTGGCCACAAAAACAAAATAATAAAAAGGTAATGCAAAATTTATTAAGGTAAAAGACACATTGCCTTTAATTCCCCTCAAAATACTCTTCACTCAAAGTTGCATATCCCATTGTTCGTGCTCCCTTGTGAAGCAGTTCTGAAAGTCCTTCTTCATGAGTGTGTTCATGACTCTTGATTTAAAAAGGGAGTGAATGCTACTGTTTCATGCCATTTAGTGGAAAGGCGGGCTTTAAATAAAACATTAGGATGGTTCTTCATTCAGCTTATTAACTGGACCTGGCATTGGGAAACTTCTGACTCTTCCCCAAATTCAAAATGACCATGAAAGGTAAACATTTGTGTTGGTTCAGAACATCAAAAAAGCCACAACAGCACAACTAAAAGCACAAAAAATGACATCTAGAATGATAAATTCTAGTCATTCTTAGGAAAGTGGATAAACTTTGAGGCCATAATGCTAAGTGAAATGAATCAGACACATAATAAAACATCATTGCTTCTTTATGAGAAAGCCAAAGAATAAATAATTTAAGGAACAAAATGAAAGGTAGCCAATATAAAATAATGAGATAGAACTCCTACAGTTCTGAAAGGGAGCTAGAGATGGAGGGGTCAAGGAAAGGAGGACAAGGGGGAGCTGAAAAGGATTAACATGTGTTAGGTACTGATGTCTACTCCCCACAGTGAATGTTCGGTTTATGTACAGCAAACATGTATGAATAAACATAAAAAGAAAGAGTGTGAATGATGGGGTAAGATGTTAATGGTAGTCATTTCAGATGAATGGGTTCAGGTAATTTTAATTCCTACTTTAAATTTTTTGAAGGAGAGGGGCACATCGGAGACAAGGTCTTCCTACATACTCCAGGCTGGTCATGAACTTGTGATCTTCCTGTGATTTGCCTCCCAAGTGTAGTGAGTACTTGGGACTGACTCACTGTACTTGGGCATGTACCACTGTAACTGCACCATTTCTTATGTTTCATTTTATTTGTGTGTGAGGAGGTGCTGGGGATCAAACACAAAGCCTCACACATGATTGGCAAGCAATCTACCTACTGAGATACCTTTCCCAGTGTGTTATTTGTATTTTTATTAAATCTTTTTAAATGGACATATTGCTATTATCTGGAGAAAAGAGATGTTTTGATGAAGCATAGAAAATGAAAAAAAATTGGGGCCGGGGAGATGGCTCAGTAGAATAAGTGCTTCCCTGGCAAGCACAAGTGCCTGAGTTCAATTCCTGGTTCCGAAAAAAAGAAAGAAAGAAAGAAAATGAAAATGAAAAAACTTGTGTCAGAAAGTTATTTTGAGGACATTTTCTTAAATCCATTGAGAAGTAATAAGATTGGCACTATTCAATACTGGCAAGGCAGTATGGCAACCTGAAGTTAGAAATCTTTCATTCTGGGGTAATGAGGGACTAATGGGAAGATGGTAAGAAATGGAGACATTATTGTGGCCAGAATTCTTAACTTCTAACATTGAAGATATGCCACAGATTTCTCTTATTTTTTATATTTTTTATTTTTTATTGAACTACAAATGTCAATCAGACAGTTTCAAGACAACTTAACAATACAAATTCGATAAATTAATACATTGCAAACCGCTTTCATAATGTTTTGGTATTGAACAAGGTGCATACATGATATTATATTTACAGACACTATTTCTCCTATGATCTTGGATAAAAGCACTGTACAGTGTCTCTTCTTTTTCACTAAAGCTTTTTTGGTCCTATTTTTGTTTTTGAGACAGGGCTTCACTATGTAGCTCAGACTGGTCCCACATCAATATGTAGCACAGGATGGCCTGGAATTCAGTGTTCCTCCTGCATCCACCTCCCAAGTAGTGGGATAACAGGTGTATACCATTATGCCTGAAGTCATGCAAGATTATTTGATTGACTTTTCTATGATAATACTAAAATCTTTGTCACTAGACTCTTTTTATGCTATCCTGCTTACCTTGCCAGGAACTCATTGCCTATCCTTCTCCACTCCTGGCCTCCAGCCCAGTTGTGCACTCCACCTCCCTCTGTAGAGATAGAGGGCATGTTGGCCAGGCTCATGTGTCCAGCAGAGAGCTCAATTTCAGACCTTCTCTCAAAAGCAAAATACAAACAATTTTGTTTAGAACACTTTCCTGCTTCTAATCAAAGTCTATTTGCACAATTTTACACGCAAAATATAAGGCATCAACTCTAGGTGGAGAAAAAAAGAGACAAAAAGAAAAGAGGAAATCCATTCCTCATTTACCACTATCAGAAAAACAATGATTTAGTCATTCTCATTTTCTTGATATTGATCTCTTCAGTAAACATTTGTTGAGTACCTACTGTGTGCCAGACACTGAAATACATGACTTCATCAATCTAGAGCTTTTATTTCTGAAATAACTCTGTGTGTTAAGATTACCATTTTATAGGCAGCGACCAAGCCCAGTCATAGTGCTGGTAGTATTCCAAATAGTCGATTCAGTCACCAGAGCTACTGCATTTTGTACCAGCTTTGCAGCTTCCTGTCCAGTAGGAGCTCTTGTGGAGACTGCAGTGAGCTGTCCAAATATTAGCCAAGGTATGCACCCTTCTCCACCACATGATGGCACTTCATAGGTTTGCTTTTCCCAGCCCACTTACTTAGTGCCATAGAATAAGCTTCTTCAATGTAGACAAATGGTGGTGCTTTGGGTTTCCTGCCTAACCTGGTTGAAATGTACTTTTAAAGATGTCTCTTTCAAAAGCTACTGTCTCATTAGTGAGAAGTCCTGGAAGCTTTCCCATTGAAGCCAAGTGAAAAAAATGGATGCATTGTATTGCTACTATTACTTGGCATTTTACAGGAGCATTATCCTACTGAATTAGATAAAAGCAAGAAATTAATATTCCAAGAATTGAAAAGACAAGGGGCTGGGAGATAGTGCAGTAGAATAAGAATAAGTGCCTGCCTGGCAAGTGCATGGTTCTGAATTCAATCCTTGATACTGCAAAAAAAGGACAAAAAAATTAGTTCTATCCCTGATGATGAAAAAAAAAAAATTAGTGCCGGCAAAACAGCTCAGTGGATTAAAGCTCCTGCAAGCAGGATCCGGGGTGGGGGGTTTGATCTCCAGGCCTGCCCTACCACCCCTGCTCCTAGGGCACTCTGAGATGTTGATTGAAATTGGGCATGGTGGCACATGCCTGTAATCTCAGCTGTTGGGAGGCTGTAAACAGGTGGATCACTATGAGTGTGATCTAGTAGTGAGACCCTACACACCCTGTAAACCCTTCCCTAAAATACAAAAAAACAATTGGAAAAACAGTCTTGAGGGTGAAGGAGTGTTGAAAGGACTGGACTATAGAGCAAGACTATCTCAAAAAGCACACACCACTGATCTAAGACATGTGACATCACACACACATGCACAGACACACAAACACATGGGAAAGAAGAAATACAAGTATTTCTAATCACAAATAGTAAAATTGCTTACACCTGAAAAATCAAGAGTAAAATAGAGTACTATACAATTAAAATTCAATATTAAAGACATAAAATGAATGTATAAGATATATTCCTTTACTTATGCAAATAATTGTCATTTAAAAATAAAATGACAGGGGCTAGGGAGATGGCACAGTGGAATAAGCACTTCTCTGGCAAGTGCAAGGGGTCCGGTTCCACCAAAAGAATAAAATAAAATATAATGACAAAAAAGATTCCCATGTTAAAAAGCAACCAAGATTATGTAGCTGTGGTGAATATACAACAGTAAATAAAGTATATACATGGAATATTTTCGCATACCTAAATGCTTATCTCCTAATCTCATTGATCAATCCTAGCATCACTATAAGAGAAAACAATCAGGCCTACATCTCCTAGTATGATATAACATAAGATGAAGTACATAGCATCAACTATGAAGTATCCTTACAAAAAAGAGCAGTGTGAATCTCATCAGACAATAAGAAATAGAGAATAGAGGAGCAATTAAATAACATCACAAGGAAGGAGCAAACACTAGGAAAGTGATGGCAAACTTTTCCAAGCTTTCGGTGGTACACATGCGGTGCTGCAGCATGCATGGCATAGGTTGCCACCACTGGTCTACAACATGTGACATAACAGGACCACTGGCATAAAAAATCCCCCCCAAAATCAAAAACAAAACAAATGGGGAGGGATACTGTTATAGATCAAAAGAAGATAAACAGATTTAATAATCAAACACAATGGGTAGACTTTGTCTGGATCCTGATTTAAATCAATGAAATATACAAAGAGAATCCATTAGTCAATTGGGGACTTTGAATATGGACTGTGTATTATACCAAAATGAGAGAGTATTTGGCAATTTGTAAGGTGTGGTAATTGGCGTTGGGGTAATACAGACAAAAGTCTACATTTTTAAAGGAAAGTCTACTAATTATATTTGAAGGGGAAAATAAAACAGTGTTTGAGATTTGCTTCAGAGTAATATGCAGGAAGTATGGGTGTGCGGAACGGGCCAGGCCCACCGGATCCTCACTCCAGCCAGTGTGCAGGCCTTGCGGGTAAGCGGGACAACCTGTTGGTCCACCCTATCCTAAATCCAGCCAGCACCCAGACCAGGCATGTGTGTGGAACTCCCTCCATCAGACAGGCCTGGTGTGGAACCTGAGACGTAACTTCCTGCAGAGATGCTAGGGGGGAAGAACTACCCTTTTGATCCAGGAGCAGAACATGTTGCCAGAGTGGCACAGTGGGTTCACTTCTAAGGGCTGCATCAGGAAGAGGTGGAGCACAGCAGCCAGACCCAAGCCACACCCACTTGACAAGTCTGAACTTGGTAGATCAGGACCTGGTGCTAACGTGACAACTGTACCAAAGATCTACACCAAAGATCAGAAGACAGTGCTATTCAAAATGACAAAGAAAAGGAACAAAATGCATTCACAGGCCCTGAGCCCACCCAAAACAAATGCAGGAGACACTAGCCTAGAAGAAATTGAAAATCACACAGCTGAAATCTCTGAAATAATAATGAATAAAGTCACAAAACAGCTACATAAAGGTATAGAGGAAATCAGATCAGAAATAATTTCTGCAGTAAAAAAAGAAATGATAACTATAAAGGAAGATGTACTAGATACTACTAAAGAAGACATCGAAAAAATAAAGCAGAAAAGAAAAATAATGGAATCCTTGAATGAGCAATATAGGAAAGAAATACAATCCATGAAGCAAATTCAAAGTGATATACAGGAAATTAAAACCTCAATCACAAGCTGGCAAAACCACTTGCATGAAAGTGGAAATAGACTTTCAGACCTTGAAGACACCATTGTAGCTGGTGAAAAGGGAAGAAAAGATCTCTTAAAAACAACTAGGATGCAAGAAAAAATAATTCAATGCCTGCAGGACGATGCAAAGATGAACAACATAAGACTAATGGGCATCAATGAGAAAGAAGGAATCAATTAAAATGATATAAAAACAATTTGTGCACCAGTAATAGCAGAAAACTTCAAAACATGGGGAAAAAATCTGACACTTAGGTAACCAAAGCATACAGAACTCCATCAAGCCAATTAAAAACATCCAAACATATAATAATCAAGATCCCAAAAATTCAGCACAGGAACAATATACTAAAAGCTACTGGAGAAAAGAAACAGATCACATTTAAAGGAAAACCAATCAGAATAACAGCAGATTTCTCTTCACAAACCATCAACTCAAGAAAAACATGGGGCAAAGCACTGAAAATCTTGCAAGAAAACAGATTCCAACCCAGACTGATGTACCCTGCAAAACTCTCAGGTATAATGGAGAAGTAAAGTACTTCCATGACAAAGAACAACTCAAGAATTTCATTGCAACAAAGCCAGCCCCCTCCATCCCGCCGTGCCCGCCCAGCCCCTGAGACCGGCCAGAGACAGTGCGGCCGACTCCGCCATCTTCCTCCATCCCGCCGAACCACGCACAGCCAGAGACTGGCCTGAGACAGTGGCTGACTCCAGCAGCCCCCTGGATCCTGCGCCAAGCTCTCCCAGCGAGAGCGAATTTACAGGACTCTCCAGGGTTCCCAGATCAGTGAGAGTGTGGTGAGTCTGAGGGAGAGCCTTTGGCTTCTTCCCACGTGCGCTACGCAGATCCCTGTCCCCAATGCCTCCAAGCCACTGACTGGCCTGAAACCTCAGGACCCACTCACCAACACCTCCCTGGATCCCCTGACCTAAAGCTCACTGTTTGAGTGGGAATTTCCCCAATTCTCTGGGCATTAAAGGTCAGTGAGTGTAGTACTCCAGGCCCGTCGTGCCTGAGATACATTTCCCAGGGATTACCTTCCCGCCACTCCCCATGGTCCGGTGACAGCTCCAGGCACACTGTGCCAGAGAAACATTTCCAGGTGATTACTGGTCCCACCCCAAAGCCCCAGACCCAGTGCAGGTTGGCCTGGAGTGAGGACTCCAAGCCTGCCACGCTGGAGGGACATTTCTCAGCAATCCATGGTCCCACGCTACGGACCGAAACCCAGAACAGCCTGGCCTGTGAGTGAGGGCTCCAAGCCCACTGCACCAGAGGGAACTTTCCCAGCCTTCTCGGGCTATGGCCTGTACACCCGGACCCAGCACAAGCTGGCCGGCTCAGTACAGCCTACACAGTGAATTATCCACTATCCTTTTGTGAGCCCAGAAGACCCACCAAAGCCCAGGCCCACCCACCTGGGGAACGACCTGCCTGACACAGGAAGGCTGACCCCGGGAACCAACAGAGTGGAACCAAAGGAGCTGTAGCAAAAAAGGAACTGAACACAACAGCTAGACCCAGGGTAGGCATACCTGGAAAAATCTCAAACTTAATAGACTGGCACCTGAATCTCATAACAAGCTTTACACCAAAATCCTCTATACAGATAACAAACACACTGAAAGGGAAACTATAGAAACAATACCTTTCACAATAGCACCGTGGAAAATGAAATACCTTGGGATTCACTTAACCAAGGAAGTCAAAGATCTTTTCACAGAAAATTACAACAACCTAAGAAAAGAGATTATAGAGGATTTCACAAAAAGGAAAGATATTCCATGCTCCTGGATAGGAAGAACCAACATCGTGAAGATGGCCATACTCCCAAAATTGCTGTACAGATTTAATGCAATCCCTATCAAACTGCCACCAACATACCTCCCAGATATAGAGAAATCAATCCTAAAATTTATTTGGAACCACAAACGACCTGGAATAGCAAAGGCAATCTTGGCCAATCAAGACAAGGCAGGAGGCATCACAATTCCTGATTTGAAATTATACTACAAAGCCACTGTGATAAAATCAACATGGTATTGGCAAAAAAAATAGACCTGAGAATCAGTGGAATAGATTAGAAGATGCAGAGGCATCTAAGAAAACACTGAGCCATCTTATCTTTGACAAAGGGGCTACACAAGCTCGCTGGAAGAAAGATAGCCTCTTTAACAAATGGTGCTGGAAAACATGGCTTAGTACATGCTGAAAATTAAAAATTCACCCAGCTCTATCACCATGCACTAAGTTAAAGTCAAAATAGAATAAAGATCTAAACGTTAAAACTGAAACACTCAATCTCCTGGAAGAGAAAGTAGGAGGAACTCTTGAAGACATAGAGGTAAGTAAAGATTTCATGAAAAAACATATATTCACACGGGAAGCTCTTGAAAGAATCAACAAATGGGATCAACTTTTCTTAAAGAGCTTCTGCATGTCAAAAGAAATTGTCAACAGAGTGAAAAGACAACCCACAAACTTTGAAAAAATCCTAACTAATAAGCAATCAGACAGAGGACTACTATCTAGAATATATAAAGAACTAAGATATAACAGGGGCCTCAAATTTAAAGACCCAATTCAGAAATGGGCATCTGAGATGAATACACACTTCTCAGAGGATGAAATTAAAGAAGCGAACAAATATATGAAAAAATGCTCCACATCGCTAGCCATTCCTGAAATGCAAATAAAAACAACATTGAGATATCATCTCACTCCAGAAAGAATGGCTATCATAAGGAAATCAACCAACAAGAAATGTTGGAGAGGTTGTGGGGAAAAGGGAACGCTTCTCCACTGCTGGTGAGCATGTAGACTGGTACAACCATTGTGGAGGTCAGTGTGGAGACTTCTCAAAAGAGTAGGAGTAGAAATCCCATTCAAGCCCGATATCCCCCTACTGGGAATTTTCCCAAAGGATCTGGATACATTGTATCATAGAGATATATGTGTACCTATGTTTATAGCAGCACAATGTGTGATAGCAAAATCTTGGAAACAACCAAGATGTCCATCACATGAGGAATGGTAGAAAAAGATGTGGTATTTCTATATAATGGAGTATTACTCAGCTTTAAGAATGATAAGTTTGAAGCATTTATACTGAAGTGGATGCCACTTGAACATATACTCATAAGTGAAATAAACCAGACACACATGTGTAAATATCATATAGTCTCCCTACTATAACAAGCGAAAAGCAGAAATACAAAGTAAAATACAACGTACAACAAGTAAAATCAAGAGTCAGATAAGGCAAAATGAATGGCATAAGCTGCAGGATACTAATCAGCTTTTCTTCTGGATGGTTAACAACCTAAGATCACAAGTCAGAGTTGTAGAAATAGAGGAGCCACAAGGCCAGCCAACATTTTGGCCCTAGCCTTTCAAGGTCAGCGAAGACTCAGGACATAGGAGAACCTGTACTGCAACATCATAAAACTCAGGTGAGCTCCAAATTTTCTGAACAAGGAGATTATGGAGCCACAGAGGAAAGAGACTGAAGTTCTAAAGTGTGCCTGGGGAGAGTCACATGAAGAGAAAACTTTCTCCCAAGCTCTCACAGAGAGCAATCTGGTCAAGCATTGGGCGTGACTCATCCACATGGATGACACAGACAAAGGAACTACAGAATAATGTACAGGACTACAAGATAAACCCTGAGAGGACTTCAATGACCACATAGGAAATATAAAGTTCTTGTGTTGGTATATAAGTCTTGATCTACCTAGGT
>PVKA01038535.1:7299-20265 GCA_004027165.1 Ctenomys sociabilis
TGGAAAACAATATGAACTACATTACTTAAGGTTTTTACTTAACTTAATAAACTAAATTACCCCTTTGTAAAGTGATTATTCTTGCAGCATCTTTCCTTCTTTCTTTCTTTCTTTCTTTCTTTCTTTCTTTCTTTCTTTCTTTCTTTCTTTCTTTCTTTCTTTCTTTCTTTCTCTTTCTATTGTTGTTGATGATGCAGGGATTCAATATGCTGTCAGCCTTCCCAGTGCTGGGATTACATGTATGTGCCAAACACCCAGTTTCAAAGCTAGTCTGGCACACCTGGTGCCCTGGGGCTGGGATGGTGTGCAATACCAGGGATTGAACTCAGGGCCTTGTGCCTGCCAGGCAAGTGCTTAGACCACCAAGCTATCTCCACAGGCCTCCTGCAATATCTTTGATTCTCTTGTTAGATATTTCTGATGAAATGGAGTATGACAGAATTATTTGATTGTTCAAGAAAATAAAAATGCCAGGCCTTTGGATCCATGCTAGTTGGAGTGCTTCTCTTAAATCTGAAATGGGAAAAGCAGATATCAGAATAAGTGCATTTTGTCTTCAAAGCCCTCAACCAAATCAGAGAAAACTCATTCATTGCTCTGTCTTTGCTTTTGGCAAGGCTGGTTCTGGGGGAGCAGCAAAGAATTGTGTGTCTCCTCCAGCTTGGGGAGACCAGGAGCTGGTGAGCTCCTGGGAAGTTGCATTAATTTGAGAGTTGAAAGATAGCCAGATTGAGCCAGGGTGAAGAAGTTTGTGGGGAGGGCTCTGAGCAAATGGGAAGAACAATGAGAGATCTCTCTGAAGGCTAAGAAAGAAGACTGTTTGCAGAGTTAAGATTTGAGCCTCATTCCTAGCAAGGTGATACATCGGGAAAATCATCAGTAACTGTGACAACTGCCGTGACTTGGAAGGATTCATTTAATGACCAGATCTACTAAGGGTAAGTGATAGAAGGTTTGGTCATATGGTGGTTGTTTATTCCAAATACAAAATTAGCACCAGACCAGCTCCAGAGAGGTTTTTCTACTGTTCTGCAGTCTTGAGGTGGGCACGAGATTCAGGTATGATCTGAATATCCCCAGAGGGACCCCATACATAGTAGGAAGTACATTCCTGCTGTTGTGTGGAATCTGATCCTTATACTGATAAGAAAGAAGAGTGTTAATTTGGTAGGTGAAATGGGGTCAATTTGGCCAAGTAAACAAGGTGCACAGCTTGTTTGCAGCTTAATGTACTTAGCTTGAGGGACTTTTTTTCTTGCATAGGGAAGACTGTTGGATGCGTTTTGCTAGCTTTTAAACTTTTGCTCTCCATTTCTTAGAAATACCTGAAAAACAATCCAAAGAGATCATCATCCACATTTGAAGTTAATTGGTGTCTTTCTTTTCTCTTCATTACATGAGGAGCAGCCAGCAGGCAGGAGGAAGGTGAGACTGAAAAAGACCCAGTGGCAAGTCTTCCAGGGCAGAGCTTCGGACTTCCCCTTTCAGGTCTGAGGAGCTGGCATGTGATGCAGGTATGAAGAATACAGACCCCTCTGGGCAGTGTTCCCTCCACTAGAATGTTTGCACTTCAGAGGGACTGTGGTCCTCTGCAGACCCACTCTTGGCCATGGTGAAAAGGTAATGAAGGTTGCAGCAGGCTAAACCAGAGGGTGAAAGTTTCCAGAACCTCTATGTGCTCCAGCTATGACCATCAAATTAATCTCAATGCATCTCTTTGTGCTCACTCTGCTCACACAGACTTTGCAGACAGAATTTTAGACACTGTCTGAAACTTCAGGAAGTCTTCAGGAAGACAATACACATATGTACTGAGAGACATAGTGAGGGGAACTTGTCTTATTCTATTCATCCAAAATTTGGCATCATCAAAAGCCCATTTGAGTGAATGTACCAAGAAGAACACAAGCAGTGGGGCATATATTTGTTTGTATTGGGGTTTAGAGATGGCATCCATGTGGCTTCCCGAACACTGTTCTAGCAGACCTGAAGGAAAGTCTTCAACCACACAGGCAGGGAAGGGCACTGTCTGGATGCTTCCCGAATGCTTGCTTCCTGCTTCTGTCATTATCTTCCTTGGTAGCAAGAAGCCCAGATCCTATTCTGGTGGATGTCCACAGACTGCCCTTGGAGCAGGATGGCTGAGGATGAGCAAACGCTAGAATAATTTCTTAAGCAGGAAGAAATGCAGCCTCATTCTTACCCTAGGCATGACCACACTAGCAGCGAGGTGGGGAAGTGGCTTGCAGGCACTCTGAGTCCAGAAGGCTCAAAAAGCTGGAACAATGGTTTACAAAGTGGTGGGAAGATTCATATTGTGGTCATGAACATCTGTGGTAGATTAGCTTGCACATATGAGAACATTTTTAGAAATAAAATTGCAAGATCATTCTGCTTGGTGAATTCTTACTCTCTTGCCTTTGTCTGTCTATCTGTCTGCCTGCCTGTCTGTCTCTCCTTCAATGATCACTTTCTAAGGAAAAAAAGAGGGAAGTTTCCAGATGTCTGAAAAGCCTCAAGCACTGAAGCGAGTCAACTGTGGGGACCTTAGCCTTGAGAGGGTATCCTAAGGTTGCCACAGGAAGAGGAAAGCTCTCCTGTACAGCTGAAGTATTTATTTTCAGGAGAAAAAAGGTAACAAAGTTTAAGAGTGAGCAATGGCTTGAAAATATATATATTTCAACTTGATTGGAGCAATGTGCTTTTGCTGGGAACATTCCTGTACTGTAAGGTCATGAGCAAAATTACAGAGTCGTCGGAATAAACTTATCCCAACTTCCTGTTTGAGAGCTTCCTATCTTTTTTCAGACACAAAAACAAGCCCCAGCTGGTCTGATAAAATTGAATTTACTCTGAGGTGCTGGAGCCACTGAGTCTGCCCTGCCACACAGAATGCCTTTCCACTGCGGCATGCCAGGGGTGACTGCGTGGGAGAAGGACTGCAGGGGCGCCTGTAACCTGGGAAACCATCTCTGCACCACTTACTTACTCCCCACGTCTAAGGGAGAAATGATTCTGAAAGAGCTTTCCAGTTCACTGACACTTGTCTGAAACTCCCACCCCTCACATCACACAGCTCAGATGCTGCAAGCACCTGCCATGTTCAAACGTATCTGTCTCTTTCCCGTGACAAATTGGTGGTTCCCAGCTTGCTATGATGCCTCCAATACCCCTGCCATACACAGCAGTCTGCTTTAGACTGTCAAGCCAGCCAGTGCTCCAGAACGGATGGCGCTGTAGGGCCACAGCTTTGACCTCTGCAGCCTCAGTGGCCAGTACAGTGCCAGAGGTGCTGTGCGAGCAAAATGAGGAGCTGAGGAGCAAAGAATGAATGGGAGGGGCTCAAACCTGGAATCAGACACCAACCATTTACCACCTTCCCCTTCTTCCTTCCTAGCTTTCTGGGTCTTTCCTTCTCTTCTTTATTTTTTCATTTTCATTCAGTATATGTACACCAATTCCCATCATGCATCAGAGCCTCTACTCGGTTCTGAATAACCCTCAATAAATGCACCAGCTAGAATTGCTCTTACTTATTGAGAGATATGTTTTCCTGTAGTTACAAGACTGTTAATTGTCTCTGAGTTCGAACCTATCCATTTACAAAAATCAGTGTCTAGTCATTCCCTAGTATTTGCTTACATAGCTCTGGTGACATATGAGAATACATTTCCTTTGAAAACAGTCATCCAACACTGGGCCATTTATTTTTCTTTTCTGTATTTTAGCGAAGAGTCTACAGGGTGTTCAGGGTCTTACTACTAGATAGGACTCGTAGTAATTCTCCTGTTTACAGCCTCTCAAGTGCTGGTATTATAGGCATACAGCCCCCTGCCCAGTCTCAATCACTGACTCAGCATACCCCTGGAGCAGGGCCAGCGTGGCAGGCCCAGGGATGGAACCTCCAGCCCCTGCACATGCTTGCAGGCACTGTAATCCACTGAGTTATTTGGATGGCCCTCATTGGGCCATTTCGACTGCTAGAAATTTCTTCATGAAATCAATGAATATAAATATTGTTATTTAGGATGATTTGTTTTACATTATTTCTATAATTTCAATTTTTGTCTAAAAGTATGTTTTTGTTTATTAGATGAGCAGCTTTTTTTATGGTACCAGGGACTGAACTCAGGACCTTGTGCTTACCAGACAAGTTTTTATTCTACTGAGCTATTTCCCTGGCCCTCTTTATTAGATAAGTATAAATTTTTATAAGACAAATATAAAACTGAAATTCAAAACAGTTTTGCAAATGATCCATTACGGTAAGCTGGCCTTTCTAATTCTGTAGTCCCTGCAAACTGATCCTATCTTATTCCAATGGAAGCAAGATTAGCTGATATTTTACACTCTTGTAGTGTTTTATGGCCTTTACCTTTTCCATACTCAATAGCTTATTTTATTGCCCAGTAGGTACTCCCAAAGTGTTTGGTTTGTTCAGCATAATTTAGAAAAGTTTATCCTAGCAAAGGAGGGCTGAAGGCCTTTTCATTTTGCTGTAAGTGGGTGGTACCATCTCTCTACTGGAGATGCTTGGTCTGTACTTGTTGATTTTTTTATGGTATTTTATGACAGTAGCTGAATATGATGTGGCTGTAAGACTCCTGGCTGCAGTGTGCATTTTGGAGGATTGTACATACAGGAGTAAGGAATCAGGTCTGAATTCCAGTTCCATTGTTTTGAATGAGTTACATATCTTTGAGCCTGTGTTCTTTCATATATGTTCCAGGGATAACAACATCCAACTAATATAATCTGTATAAAAACGAAACATTCAAAGGGGAAAACAGTTTAAGATAGAGCATATCCCATAAATGGGTCTTATATAATACATTTAATAAAATTTCATTTATCCACATATTTTCTTGTAATTAACTGAGTAAACACCAATTTCACAAAGAGGTTTTAAGTCCCTATTCTTTCCTTTTTTTGGGGCAGAACCAGGAATTGAACTCAGGCCTTTGTACTTGCCAGGCAAGTACTTATTCTACTGAGCTGTCTCCCTGGCCCGTAAGCCCCTTTTCTTTAACGAAGATCTTTTCCGCTTCCTATCATCTGAGTCAACGTTTTGAGTAAGTATTTTGGGGGGTAACTTTAGGGATGTAAAATAGTGAGCTTTACTTGGGTATCTTGGCATCCATCCATCCATCCATCCATCCATCCATCCATCCATCCATCCATCATCTGTCTATCTATCTGTCTGTCTGTCTGCCTATCTATCTATGTATCTATCTATCAACACCTCTTATCTCCATTGTTTCCCCCTCCCTTTTCTCTCCTTGCTCTGATCCCCTTCATTTCAAAAAGCCTATCTTCTAGCTTCCTGTTATTTCTCCTTTAATTTGTTTCTTATTTTAAAAATTTATATTGATGCTTGTGTAGTACTCCATAGTGTACGTACAGTTCAATTTTTCTGTACCCATTCATCCATTCACAGGCATAGCTATTGTAAGTTGCATTGCTATAAACATAGATATGTGCTATCATTGTAGTATGGTGTCTTTAATTCCACTGGAAACAGAATAAGGAGTGATATACCTGGATTGAATGATGTATGCAGGTTTAGAGGAGTCTGCACAGATTTCCTTAGTGGCCACACTAGTTTATACTCATAACAGTTGGGTAGAAGCATTTCTTTTTTTCGACATCTCAGTTGGTATTCATAGAACTTTTGCATCTTTTTATGTATTTGGTTACAGGGTCTCACTATGCAGCTCTGACTTGTAGTGATTCTCTTGTTTTCAGCATCCACTGTGCTGGAAATACAGGTGTGTGCCATGAGGCCCAGCCTCAGTGGCCTGCTCAGCATGCCCTGGGGCAGGGCCAGCTTGCCATGAGGGCTTTTTTGCAACCTTAATGATCACCACTCTAAGTGGTGTGAGATGGAATCTGCATGTAATTGGTCCTGTACTTCACTAATGGCTACGGTGTTTCACACTTCAAATTGTATTTTTATCAATCATGACTGTAGCACAGGATGATTCATTGCAGGAATTTGGTACATAGATATACCATTTATTATTCTTTGCTCACATATTTCTTGGCCATTTGTACTTCTTTTGAGGTTTTGACCTAATTTATTTGTTCACTTATTTACAGCTTTTGCTTTTTTTTAATGTGAATTGCTTTTGAGTTTTTGTTTTTATCTAGTTGTAGCTTGATGCTCAGCCATTAATTTTTGGTACTCAATGCATTTTGACCTGGAAAGTCTGCCCCTCTATTTGGTATGCTACAGGTAAACTAGAACTCCCTGTCTAGCCAAAACAATCTGTTTGGTAGTCACTGTGCCTCTTGGAATCAATTAAAGATGAGAAGTACGTCACTACTGTATATTCTGCACTTGATCTTAGCCAAAAAATCTGCTGTATATTCTACATATGAATCCTACATCAGAAGAGTAGTGCAGTGGTTAAGCTCAACCATGTCAACTTCATTGACTTGGAACTGCCTAGCAATTTAGGAAAAAATACTCCAGCTGTGTGTATGTCATGGAGCCACAATCCTGGCACCATATATGTCACTTGATACCAGAAAATGCCCTTTTGCCTTTACTGTCCTGTGATTTGCATGGGCATTTCTAGAGTGAGCCCAGAACTCAAGATTTCATGTAGCAAAAGGGGGAAGAATTCTAGACTGACATGCAACTTCCCAATGAAACTTCACTAGTTAAAAGTAGGCCTTTGGGTTGTATTGCAACTGCAGCTTTCCATTCCACAATCCATTGTGCTCTTCCTTTCCAACTTGGGCCCAGTAGACTGGCTCCTATAAGGAAGGGTGGTAAGAAGTGCCGTTCTGCCATCAGTGAGGTAGTGGCCTGAGAATGCACAACCGACACTCACAAGTGCATCCATGGAGTGGGCTTCAAGAAGCATGCCCTTTAGGCACTTAAGGAGATCCAGAAGTTTGCCATGAAGGAAATTGGGGACTCCAGACCTGCTCACTGACACCAGGCTCAACAAAGTTGTCTGGGCCAAGGGAACAGGGAATGTTCCATATTGTATCAGGTACAGTTGTCCAGGAAATGGAACGAGGATGAAGATGCACCAAACAACTTGTAGACTTTGGTAACCTACATTCCTGTTTCCACATTCGAAAATCTCCAGACAGTGAATGCAGATGAGAACTAACTTGGAAATCAAGTTACAAAATTAAAAAAAAAAAAAAAAAAAAAAAAAGTAGGCCCCTGTGTTTGCTGTGAGAGAAACCTTGTACATTATTTGTAAGATGTGTACCTTGATACTAAATTTTCTTTGGAGCAATTCCCAATGGTATTGTGTATTTATTACTACGTTTGTTGTCAGGATATAGAAATGTAAATGATTAGGATTTAGTTTTACATAATTCATGGTATCTTTAACGTGGACAGTTAACACAACACACACACACACACACACACACACACACACACACACACACACACACACACACACACACTCCTTCTGTTCCAAACTATATTTCCTTCATTCTAGGTGCTTTTGTTTGTCCTTGTTATGGTTACTTGAACTTCTGGTACCATGTTAAATAAGAACAGAGAAAGAACAGAACATAGTTGCCTTCTTCCTGATCTTACAGGTTGAAGTGGTTAATATTTTGCTATCTTTATGTTGTTCAGTGTAGGTTTGCTGTATGTGTTCTTTACCTAGTTAAGGGAAACCCTCTCTCTATGCTTGTTGGTTTGCTATATGGTAGTTCTGTAGTGCTGTCATTTTGAATGAGTGGAATGTGTAAGTCCCCAACTATAATTATACTTGTTTCTACTTTTATCTCTCAGTTCATGCTTCATCTATTTTTTCCCTTCCTTCCTTCCTTCTTTCCTTCCTTCCTTCCTTCCTTCCTTCCTTCCTTCCTTCCTTCCTTCCTTCCTTCCTTCCTTCCCTCCTTCTTCCCTTCCTTCCTTCCTTCTTTTTGATATAGGCTGGCCTTGAAATCCTATGTAGCTCATGCTAGCCTTGAACTCACAACAACACTCTGCTTCAGCCTACAAAATGCTGGGATTACAGGCATGCCCCACTATCCCTAACTGCTTCATCTTTACTGATGCTCTGTTGTTGGGTGTGTGTGTGTGTGTGTGTGTGTGTGTGTGTGTGTGCACATATATACGCATGCATGTATCAACAATGCTGTTCTTGTGGATTAGGTTTTCAGTATCATATATATTCCCTATATCTTTTTTCTTTCATGAGGTAACACATTTCCTTTTCATCTTACTCTGCTAAATTCCAATTTTTGATTGAGATACTTATCATCAATGTATGTGTTGATACATGTCTATTGAAATGGATTTTCAAAAACGTACTGGCTTGCAAGTAGAGAGATTCAATGGGAACTAACTTAACAAAAATGTGCAGAGTTAATAGACTGCATAATGGAGAATTTCAAAGAGGGAGGTTCTTGTTTGGGACATAGCTAGGATTCCCACCCATAGTATTTTACATGGTGGTACCAATTCTAGATCAGTTTTCTCTATATAGTCAGGAAAACATCTTAGGATAGCTTTGATTTCTGGGCTGTTTCAAGTCCTCCTGCCTAAATCAGCTACTGTGGCCAAGGTGATAGAATATTGGCTTGCCTGACTAGATCCTGGCTTGAACCCTATAGTATGATGGATTGGGCATGTAATTGATCAGTTCAAAAAGAATGGAATAGGGGCCAGGGAGATGGCTCAGTGGAATAAGCGCTTCCCAGGCAAGCACAAGGGCCTGAGTTCAATCCCTGGTTCTGCCCCCCCCCCAAAAAAAAATTATAGGAATTAAAAAAAAAAGAATGGAATAATGATGGCCATGAGAATTTTAGAATGAAAATTATTATGGAAGATAAAGAATATCACAATTTTCTATAGTGCTCAGAGTTCCATCCAAAATATAGCTCACCTGTGGTGTGCTTCACATAGGAATGATTTCAGTCTGCCTTGAAGCAAGGGCAATAAAAAGCCTGTCTGTCTCCAAGCCCTGGATGTGTGACTTTCCTGAAAGAAAAGTTTATTTTCTTTTCAAAAGGAACTTTTTTATACCAGCTCACTGGTATACTTCTTGTTTCTCATTGTTAAGGCAGAAAGAGTGAAAGCAAAAGTTTTGCTCCATCAGAACAGGAGGAGGAGATGATTCTTCAGTACAAGAGGTCAGGGAAAGACACTATTGTGATGATCTGAGGGCGGACACACTGGGGAGCGCACATCATACATCAGGAAGGAAACAGAAGTCAGAAGAAGACGACATCTGCCAAGAGTGAGTAGCAGAGGGGTGCAAGTGCGTGTAGAGGAGACATGGACAGAAGTCGGACACAAGTCAGAAAGGGGCAGAGTTCCAGGTTGCACATGTTTGAGGAGGAATAAGTAACCAGACAAGTTCAAATGCAAGGAGAGTGCTGCAGCTCATTAGCCCTGACCTGCCTCCTCCGCCTCAGCCCTGCCTTCCCCTTTGCTGCTCCCTGGCTCAGCTGGGTCCCATTCATCCTTCCTTCAGCAGTCAGCCCAGACCTCCACTGTGACACATAATCAAGTGTGCTGAAGTTATCTGCTTCTGTGGCTCTCTCTGCTCTGCCCCTGTTGAATGTCTCAAGGCCAGGGACTGTGTCTTATGTATCATTTTGACTGTGACACATTGCAATGCCTCTTGAGCTGATGAGTCCATTGTGATTGGAGACTTTCAGTCCCCTTACTGTAATAGCATAGGTGGTCATTTCCCATTTTCCTTGATGAACACTTCCTCTTGATTAAACAGTTGTACCAGCTTCGGGCCCAACTCATCTTTCCCTTTGAAAGGTGGTTTTCTGTTTTGATAATGGATGTACAAATATGTGATCATGAACATTTGACTAAAATGTAGATATCTAAGTGCAGCAGGAAATATGTGCCCCTTGGGCACTATGGTGATTCTGTTCATTTTGGCTTGGCTTCTGGGACACTATGGAGTGACACTCAGGCCATGGGGAGAAAACTGGTGGCCACTTGGAATGGTATGCTTTGCAGAATCCCTCAGTGTCAGGCTTAACAGCTGTACCACACTGCTGCCCACATCCTCTAAGACTTTAATGACTCTTTTCAGGGTTCCCTGGCCTGCTAATTGTCCCTCTTGGGTTGCTCATCTCTCACAAGCAATATTGACATTGTTTATAAGGCCTAATGTCCCAGAGCAGAAAGAGCCCTGAGCCAGACTTCCTAGGCTGATTGGCTGGCCATTGGAAACCATCTGGTATCTCATTTCACAAAGGAAATGCTACTCTCCCAGGAGCACCAGTCCTAGCCATGCGGCTGCCAACAGCAGCACTCACTTTTCACCCAGGCTGGGCTGTGCCTGCTTCCCCGGTGTCAGTAACACAGCAGCTGCTTGAGCCGAACAATTCTCCTGGCAATTCTTATTTTCTCTCCGCTTTCATCTTTCTTTTTTTTCTATCAATTTTTTTCCCCTAAAGCAGAGTCTTTACGTTCTTCACACTCTTCCCCACTGTGAGGGCCAGAGATTAAATCACCTCTGGGTAATCTGCATCTACCAGCTGTTGGTCTAGCTTCCCCCGAAGGTCACTGACTTCATTGAAAACATATGTGGGATCTTTCAACATGTCCAAAGTGGAGGGAAAGGAAAGAGCTTGCTCTTGGAAAACTGCTTCCTGGTATATCATGAAGTGCACACACAGGATGAAATGGGATTTCGGGATGGTTATTTCCAATGACTTCCTGCCCCTCCATTTCCCTTTCCACTTTAGTGGCCAAATTCTAAGCTTTGTTGTACAGAAGGCAGGCCTATGGGCTGTATAAGCACCAGCTTCTGGAGGAAGACAGGAAGCTGGAGCCAGGCCTAGCCACCCATGCCAGACCCCTGTCATTGTTTCCATCAGCACAATTATGGAATCCCCAGTAGCTCCTTTTCTAAGCATGAGTGTGGCCCATCACAAGCCTCTCTGCAAACAGAGACTGGATTATACTCATCAAAGAGGATGGCTCCTCTTCTGGACTTTATGTCTCATAAGGAGCTAAAATAAGGATGGCTTTCCCAGTTTGGAGTGAAAGAGAGCCAGAAATGCCTGCCTGAATGTTAGCTGATTCTACAATTATATTTGGTGCATTGGACATCATTAAGCTTTTACAAAGGGGTTATGTGTCCCTGGACCCTGGTTACAAATGCAAAAATAGATAAGTTGTAGCATGTAACTTGTTAAGCCCTAGATAGTGAAGAGATATGTAACTATTCAATAGTGATATTTTGCCATCAGTCCTATGGTTAAGATAAGCTAAGGACTGTCTTTTACATGGAGGAAAACTGCTGCTATAGTCTGAAGAGGACTAAGAAGGCAGGTGAAGTAGCTCTACAGTCCAATGCTGAGAATGAACAATAAATAAGTAACAGCCCAACATTATTAAAGCCTTGCAGGTATTGGACCTGGAATGATCTACTTGCTTTCTACATGGTTCTCTTTTAATCATGGTCACCTGTCCATGGTAGTCTGGTCTTATTGGCCATATTCTATAGAGCACAAATTTAAGATTCTAATGGATTTGCTTATTTATATAGGTCTTGGTAGATGGTAGATGGTGTGACAGGATTCCCAGTCACCTGCCCACTCTTCTTTAGCACTGGGTTTGGATCTTGAGCCTTGCATTGAGGTGTAGCTTCTTCCTTATTATTAATATCAATATTACTGTAATTTTGAGACAAACCTTCATTAAGTAGACCAGACTGGCCTTAAAGTTTAGATCTTCCTGCTCTAGAGTAGCTGAGATGAAAGGTGTGTGCACCGCATCTGGCTTTAACCATGCTACTCGACAATCTCACTGGCATTTACAAGGAAACATAAAGAGAAATTGTTAGAGACAGTGGGCTCAGCCCAACAACACAGATAGTATTGTCAGACTCTGGGTACACTGCCTGCCAGTGTCTAGTGTTTCTGAGATGGAAGTAAGAACTTACAGGGTTGGAGCTCAGGGGTGGCAGGAGAGATCTTGATAAGGTCTCTTTTGCTAATTTATTTTATCCATTGGGGTCATTAAAAATAGGAGTGAATAACTGAAATTCTGTACATTACCAACATCAAGCAAAATGGCAAAAAATAAATTTACACAGATGAGAAAAAAGAATTTTATTTTTCTTTTGTTTCTTTTTAATTTATTTTTTATTTTATTGAAGTACAAATATCAATCAGACAGTTTTAAGACACTTTAACAAGACAGATTCGATAAATTAATACATTGCAAACTGTTTTCATAATGTTTTGGTATTGTACAAGGTGCATACATATTATACTTACAGACATTATTATAGCAAATGTCTCTTATCAGTAAATTAAGAGTGTAGCTCTTTACTTATCTTATTTTTTATACCTGAATTATATCAAAAATTCAATAATTATTTTCCTAGTGGATGACCATAGTACTAGAAGCCGACATAATATCCTGTGCAACCCCCATTAGTGCAAATCTTGCCTCTCATAGGATTATGTAGAAGCACAGTGTTATCTATCCTAACTGTACTGTTATACACACACATCATGATTTTTTCTTTCTATACCCCTTCACTGAGATACCATCTCACTCCAGAAAGAATGGCTATCATAAGGAAAACAACCAACAACATATGTTGGAGAGGTTGTGGAGAAAAGGGAACACTTCTCCATTGCTGGTGGGAATGTAGACTGGTACAACCATTGTGGAGGTCAGTGTGGAGACTCCTCAAAAGAGGAGGACTAGAAATCCCATTCAAGCCGGCTATCCCCCTACTGGGAATTTTCCCAAAGGATCTGAAAACATTGTATCATAGTGATATATGTGTAACTACGTTTATAGCAGCGCAATGTGTGATAGCAAAATCTTGGAAACAACCAAGATGTCCATCACATGAGGAATGGTTGAAAAAGATGTGGTATTTCTATATAATGGAGTATTACTCAGCTATTAAGAATAAGTTTGAAGCATTTATACTGAAGTGGATGCCACTTGAACATATACTCATAAGTGAAATAAACCAGACACACATG
>PVKA01038536.1:0-20161 GCA_004027165.1 Ctenomys sociabilis
ATGAAATATTCATGAGTATTGGTTATTTATTTTCCAAAGCAAAAATAAATATTCAGGGATATGAACATGTATTCTGCTTATAGCTATCTACTTTCTTTATGTGTTTATAAGGTATTAACTATTAAACGTCTATAAATTTATCAAGTGAAGAGAAATTATTTGTTATTGTTCTGATGTTAAGAATGTGATATAATTGAATTATATCTAGAGAATTGCAACCATAGTATTAGTTTATGTAATTTGTGTTATTTAATCCCCCACAAAATCATTGGTTAAAATTATCCCATACAAAATTACTTATAAGCTCAACATCCTACACTCTGAAGGTATTTAATAAGTTTCTAAGTCAAGAAATTATTTGTCCAGTGTTCCGTTTCTTTCTGATTAGTTGAAAATAATGTTGTTTATATGAAAGAGATATGGAATAAAAGCAAATATGAAACACATAGACTAACAAATACAATAGTATACAAAAAAAGTATAAACACAAAATTGAAATTTTTTTCTGCACATTTTAATGCTTCCTTCTTCTTACTTCTTATCTTCTATTCTGAGTTATAACCAGAGAAGATTTGTAGTTCTTCTTAGAAACCTATGCCTCCTGATGGAATATACTGTTATCTAGGATGTATTTATCAGGAACGTTTGTCAAAGTAAATATATTTGCAAAAAAATAAGAGTTCCATGAATTTCAATGATTTCACAGAAATCCAACTGCTGATTTTTAAGAAATTATCCATCAGGAAACAATAGACATGTTCTATTTTCTATTCTCTTGTCCAATATCAATATGAAGCACTTGATCAGTAACGTTTCCATGCTGATGAGCACCAGGGGACTGGCTGCAGTATAACCATTGCCATCCAGCATCCGGATGCAATGGCAAATTTGGTGATGGTTCCACAGCATTACCAAGGTTTATGCAATCACACTGTCCAAGATCTACATGACAATAAAGAAACACATGAGCACGAAAGTAGTTCAGGTGGCCCTTTGTTTTGTGGGAATGATTTTGGATCCTGGCACGTGCTGAGATTATCTTTTATGTATGCAAAGTAAAATCCCTGTATTCCCAGTTGAGAATGCCATGAGCCCTATAAGAAACATGTGCTGGAAAATTATCAATGACAATGTATGTACTTGAAGAAGGATGTAATGAGTAAAAGACAACATGTATTCAGCCACTTTCAGAGTGGCAATAGTGGCCATAAACATATGACCACTTAGGAGCATATTGAATAACCACAGAAAGAGGTAGTAACATAGGTTCAGATGCAGCTCTCTCTGTTTCAGCTTTTCCAAAGATCACCTTCTGGGGCTAAGAGTGATGGCCTGGATGAAACTCAGCAGTTAGGTGGAAGAGACGTAGAGGTCCCTCTTGAACTCACACAAATAGATCATGTATTTACTCACATGAGGCCATAACACAAGTACTGAAACTCATATATATCCATAGAGATGAAACACACAATTAACACCAGCAGTATGTGAATGAAGGCCAAGGGATAAATCATCAGATCAGTGGGCTTGAGTTTATACTCCAAAATGAAGGTGAAGATGTGAAAGAGAGTTAAGAAAATTTGGCAAAGAAGAATATGTCTTGTGTATTAATAAAACGGGAAAATCTTATGACTTTATTCATATATATGAACAAAAATCATAGCATATATATATATATATGAAAAAATATATATATGAAAATATATATATATATTATGAAAATATTAACGCCTTCGTCATCACTCTCAACCAACATTAAGTCTTTATTAAAATACATGGATTCATCCTCATGTGTATTTTTAACATGTACATAGACAGCTCCACTTCACATTCTCCAGAATGCTTCAGTGCTTTTTCTGTCCCAACACTTTCTTTTTATTTTATTAATTTTAGGGCAAGGTCTACAGGGTGTACAGGATCTCACTATGCAGATTGCACCTGTAGTGATTCTCCTGTTTTCTGACTCCTATGTGCTGGGATTACAGACCCAACACTTTCAAATCATGGCTTCATTATGGGTCTCGTTGGTGTGCTGCCACAACACCTGTGTATTTTATAGTGAAAAACTATATTCTCATATTTTGTCTCATTTGTATTTTTCAAAATGCATTGATTTATTTCCCCTTGTCCCTTCACTGTTATTCGGTAAATTAATGTTTTCTCACATGTATTCAGAAAAAAAACACCCACAAAATTTTAATCTGATTATTTAGTGTTTCTGAGGTTTGTGTTTTCCAAACTGTCAAAGGTATGGACACTTAAATGATCTTGTACTTCATGAACCTGTGAATGATATTAGCTAAAAATCTCCTTCCTGTGAATTATGAAATATATCATTATAACATTTAAAGAAAAACAATTAAGCAATACATATCATATGTAAGGGTAGTGTTAAAATATTGATTTGACAAATTAAATGTGAATTATAAAATTGGTTTCTCAGACCCGCTGAAGCACAGACTCAGCAAGTGTGTGGGAGACTTTATGTGCTCCCTGCACCCGCAGATCCTGTCCAGCCCAAACCCAGAAATGCTGCATGTGTGACACCTTTTGTCGTGCTCTCAGGACCCCTGCACCTCTCCTGAGCCCAAGCCATCTCTGTAAGTGACAATTTCCACCATGCTCACTGGACCCTTCCAGAACCGACTGAGCTTAGGCCAGATGAGTGGGTGGAAGATATTCTGCATTTTCTTCCACATCCTGAACCCCTTCAGACCCAGCCCTGGGCTGGCATGGAGGCTTGGGGTGAAACTCTGCAGCTGAAGTCCCTGCAGAGAGACTAGGGTTCAAAATAAACAGCTAATCCAGGATCTGAACATCTTGCTGGAGGGGCATGACAGGTTCACCTCCAAGGGCCGATCACAGTAGCCAGACCCAAGCCAGACACAACTGAACGAACTCACACTTAGTAGATCTGAACCCAAATAGTAGGTGCTAAGGTTCTAACTGCAACAAAACTACATCAAAGGTCAGAGGACAGTGCTATACAAAATAACAAAGAGAAGGAGCAAAATGCAATCACAGATCTCAAGCCCAACCTGAGTACTGAGGACACTAGCTCAGCTGAAATGTATGAATTAATAGCATTGCAAGTAAAGAAAAAAAACAGCTAAAAAGTATAGAGGAAATCAGATCAGAATTAATCCCTAAAATAAAAAAGAAATCATGGAAATAGTAACCTGTGAAGGAACGAAACCACAGCAGAAAGACATAGAAGAACTGAGATCAGAATTAATCTGAAATAAAAAAGAAATCGCTGAATTAATGGCATCTAAATAATCAAATGCGGAAACATATAGAGGAAATCAGATCGAAAATAATCCCTGAAGTAAATGAGTTAATAACTGCTTCAAAAGAAGACACTGATTTAAAAAAAATAGAGATTAGAAAAGTGACAGATGCTTTGAATGAGCAATATAGGAAAGAAACATCACATGAAGCAGAGTCAGAGATAAGAGGAACTTAAAATTTCAATTACAAAATTGCAAAACCGCTTGAGTGAAACTGAAGATAGAGTTTCAGATTTTGAATATGCTGTCGCACCTAGTGAAAAGGTAAGAAAAGATGTGTTAAAAACACCTAGGAGGCAGAAAAAAGTAATGCATCACCTGCAAGATGATGCAGAGATGAACAACGTGAGACTAATCAGCGTCACTGAGAATGAAGGAGTCAGTACAAATGATATAAAAGGAATATGGGCAGAAGTAATAGCTTCTTTCCAAATATGAAGAAACAATCTGATATTCAGGTAAATGAAGTATACAGAACTCCAAATAATTTCAACCCAACTAAAAATACACTGCGACATATAATCATCAAGATCACAGAAATCCAGCCCCAAACCAGTATAATGAAAGCCGACAGACAAAGAAAACAGATCATATTTAAAGGAACACCCATAAGAATATCAGAAGACTTCTCTACGCAAACTTTAAAGGCAAGAAGAACATGGAGCAGAGTGCTTAAGTCCTCCAAGAAAACAAATTCTAGCCCAGACTACTATATCATGTAAAAACCTCTTTCAAGTTTGATGGAGAAGTGAAATAAAGAATTTCATGATGACAAAGCCAACCCTGCAGGACTGCTAAAAGATGTAGAGAAGGAGAAAAATGATCAGAACTCCATGAACAAGGAAAGACGGAAGCCACTAAATGGAGCAAAGAATTAAACACAAAATAAAAAGAAGTAAATAAATAACAGTGGGTGAATAACATCAATCGTTAATCAATAATTTGAAATACAAGATCAATGTAAATGCACTCAGTTCACCAATTGAAAGAAATAGAATGTCAAGTGGATTAAAAAACACACTCCAACAATAGGCTGTATAGAAGAAACACCCTTAACTCAAAAAGAAATTTAAAGGCTGAAAGTCAAAGGATGGAAAACAATACTACATGCCCCTGCACCTCAGAAAAATGCATGAGTAGCAATCTTGTTCTCAGACAGTCTAAACCGCAAGTCAATAATAATCAAACAAAATAAAGAAGGCCACTATATACTGGTTAGGGGAAAAATTTAAGGGAAGAAATATCACTCATAAATTCATACACACCAATCAGGGGAGAAATTAGTTATAAAGGACAAATCTTAATGGACATAAAAAAATCCAAAATCCAATTCCACAATCTGAGCAGGAGACTTTAACACCCCCATATTTCCCCCCTTAAAAAAAGAAAAATAGGTCAAGCAGACAAAAGATGAGCAAAGAATCAAAAATCAAAAAGAGCTTGGAACAAATGGATGTAGTGAACATATACAGAGTGTTCCACCCAGCCATAACTGAATACACTTTTTTTTCAGGTGCACATGGTACACTTTCTAAAATAGACCACATACTGGTCCAAAGGTCATGCTTAAGTATATGCAAGAAAATAGAAAATATCCCATGCACATTATCTGACTGTGGTGTAATGAAACTGGAAATAAACGAGATAAGAAAAGAGAAAAACTCAACAAATACATGGAAATGAACAAACATAATACTCAGTAACCAATGGGCCACATATGAAATTAAACAAGAAATTCAACAATATCTACAATTCAATGAAAATTCAAGCACAACTTATCAGAATTCATGGGATGCAATGAAAGCAGTTCTCAGAGGAAAATTCAGACCCGTGAAGTCACACATTGAAAAAACACACTGGGAACAAATAAACATCCTAATGCTGCACCTCCAACATCTAGAAAAGGAAGAGCAAAGCAAGCTGAGAGCTAAAAGACAGGAAGGAATCATGAAGATTAGAGCAGAAATTAATTCAATTGAGATGAAGAAAACATTTCAAAGAACTAATGAATCAAAAAGCTGGTTCTTTGAAAGATTAAATAAAATGGATAAGCACCTAGCTAACTTCATCAAAACGACGAAATAAAAAATTCAATAAAGAATGAAAAGGTTATAAGTACCACAGACCCAGTGGAAATTCAGAAGATTGTCAACAGCTACTTTGAGAAGTTTTACTCTAATATAACAGAAGAAGGTGTACAGCTTTCTCTTAATTCAATGAGAATAAAGATTTGTACTAATAATATTTGCACAAGATATCATGCATGCATCTTATACTATGAATAACCACTAAGGAGACAGTAATAGCAATGTGTTAATTATTGAAATTTTCCTATTGATCAGTTTTGAAGCTGTTTCATTACTCTTTGTTTCTAATAAAATTAATTTAAAAAACAAACAAAAAGAAACCAAACTTGCTTTCTCATGTGATTTCTCTGAGATTCAAGTTATTTAATTTTGTTTCAAGAGTTTCATCTTAATATTATGTGTGAACAATTTTCAAATTGACCACAGCTAACATTAAAATCTTCCAACAACTGAGTATTATTATTTTTAACATTATTTGAAGGATTGTTTCTTCGAAGACAATTGACAAAGGCTCGGAGATATGTGTAGATGAGAGAGGCCTACAAACCACTCAAGACACAAGAGGGCCATTACCTGAAACTTGAAAAACTACCTTGAATAAAACAAGTCAGGTTATTCTCCAAAGTACTATTTTAGGAAAATGGCACAATTTGAGGAAGACAAAATCACTCACTCATATTACTGTCCATTGAACACTCAGAAAGATGACAAATACTTATGGCCAATCATACAACTTTCTATGAAAGTTATGAATCTTACAAATCCGTATTGTAAAGCATATTTTAAAGATATCTTTGTGCTGCATTTGTATATGTGTGGTACAAAGTAATGTATGTAGCTGTTTTTTTAATATTCAATGAAAATTTTATTTTATTTTATTTTAAGTAGTAAAAGCCAAAACAAAAAAAAAAAAACATATACCACAAAGAAAGAGAGAAACAGAGTAACATATAATACATACATTATAAATGTTCTGGGCAAGAATAGAAAGCTAACAATGATGTTATGTTCCTTATAATAACTTACTAATGTTGTGGAATGCTGGACTGTGTTGGATTGTGTTGTCGAGTTCAAGCACCTAAGTTAGTTGAATGATAATGGAGTGCCCACCTTTGACAGGTGTAGACAAAGGAAGGGGTATAGAAAGGAAAATCATGATGTGAGTGTATACACAGTACAGTTGGGATAGATAATGCTGTGCTTCTACATAATCCTATGAGAGGCATGATTTACACTAATGGTGGTTGGACAGGATATTATGTCAGATTCTAGTACTATGGTCATCCACTAGGAAAATAATTATTGAATTTTTGATATAATTCAGGTATAAAAAATAAAATAAGTAAACAGCTACACTCTTAATTTACTGATAAGAGACAGCTGCTATAATAATGTCTGTAAGTATAACATGTATGCACCTTGTATGATACCAAAACAGTATGAAAACAGTTTTGCAATGTATTAATTTATCGAATCTGTCTTGTTAAGGTGTCTTAAAACTGTCTGATTGATATTTGTACTTCAATAAAATAAAATAAAAAATTAAAAAAATTAAAAAAAATAAATAAAACAAAAGTAAAATAAAATAAAAAAAAAGATTAGTAAGAGTAACCAAGCAGCACTGTGTTCCCAAATTCTGTACAAGTCTATGTCTTTAACCATTTTTCTAAGTGGTATTAAAAATGGGGTTCACCAGACTATCAGGATCACAGCCTCCTTTTATTTAGCTACAGCACAGTGGGGCCCCTGTGGGCTACTGTGTTGCTCTAGACTCCACAAGAGCCTGTGGAGGTGCCAGAGACCAGCTGACTCCTTAGACAATGCCTTGGGAAAGGTGGGGGCACACTAACGTAGGAGAGGGACAAGGTGAAATATGACTCCATTCTTGTTTTACCCAAATGATCCCCCTGTAAGAGTTGAGGAGTATTATTCCCACTTGCTTCTCAGATGAAAACAGATGATGTGTTCAGAGACATAAAGCAACAGAAAAAGGGTGCCAAATATTTTCTTCTTCTGAACTTTTCTTCATTACTTCAAAGATAAACTCTGTATTGAAATAAACATGAATAAAGAATAGTAGGAAAATTTGCCTGAAGAATTATTTTAAATACAAAAATTTTCAAAGAAAAAAAAAACAAAAAAACAAAAAAACAAAAAAACAAATCCTGCTGAGGGCTAGGGAGGTGGCTCAGTGGAATAAGTGCTTCCCTGGCAAGCGCAAGGGTCTGAGTTCACTCCCCGGTTCCACAAAAAAAAAAAAAAAAAAAAAAAAAAAAAAAAAAAAAAAAAAAAAAAAAAAAAAAAAAAAAAAAAAAAAAAAAAAAAACAAATCCTGCTGAGATTAACAGATGTAGTTATGTGAGATTGGAGAAACATAGTAACATTTGCTTTCAATAAAGCAATTTTTTTGCCTTTTTATTATTTAAACAATTTTGAAGACAGTATAATTATGGATAGAACATTAGAAATAATACACACTTAGAAGACCAAAATGAGAGGTATTCAAAAATGGTTTTGTATTACATATTGCTATCTTTGATGTAGTTGCTTAGATCAAAAATATCAGCACACAGTCAGTAAAAGTGAAAATTCTAAACATTAACTGCTGTTTACAAAAAGCTGATGAAAATTATCAGTACAATCATCTCAGGCTTGCTGTACATATACTTGCATGATTTTACTCCTTCCTTTTTTACTATCTTTTCTCCTTTCACTCAACTGCATTGTTTTAGCCTTCTGTTCAGTTTCTTCCCGTTTTACTGTACCTATCATACCTTCCAGGTTTTATCTATTCTTTCAGGTTCTTTCACTAGGAAGACAATGCTGTATTTACATATGTGGGTCTGACTTATTTCACACATGTGTGTAGCCTTTACTTGCATCCACTTGCCTATAATGGCCTCAAGTTTGTCTTTCTTTATAGCTGAGTTATATTACATTGTATAAAAACACCACATCTTTTTCATCCACTCATCAGGTAATGCACATTTTGGTAATTTCCAAAATTTAATATGACAAACTGTGCTGCTATAAACATGGGTACACATATATCACCATGGTATGATATTTTAATTCTTTTTGAAAAATACTCAGATGGGGAATAGCTAGGCTGCATGGGACTTCTAGCCCTAATATTTCAAAGAGTCTCCACACTGATTTCCCTAGTGTTTGTACCAGTCTACATTCCCTCCAACAATGAAGAAGGATCCATTTTCCTCTCCAGCATCTTATATTAGTTAATTGCCTTATGATAGTCATTCTTTCTGGGGTAAAGTGATATCTCAATGTTTATTTTATTTTATTTTTCTTGTATTTAAGATAGGGCGTATAGGTATACAGGGTCTCACTGTATAGATCAGACTCATAGTGATTTTCCTGTTTACAGCCTCCCAAGTGCTGGGATTACAGGTGTGCACCACCATGCCCAGTCTTAATTGCTATCACAACATGCCCCGGGGGCAGGGCTGGCACTGTAGGCCTGGGGATCAAACTCCAAACCCCTGTGTCTGCCTAAGCAGGGGCTTTTACCCACTGAGCTATTTGGCCTGCCTTCTCAATGTTTTTTAATTTGAATTTCTCAAGTGGCCAGTGCTGTGAAACACTATTTCATGTATTTATTTATTACTTGTATTTCTTCCTTTGAGAAATGTGTATTTATATCAGGTGGTTTTGGATTAGGCCTTTAAATTTTGGGGGTCTAAGTTTTGTATTTCTTTGTATCTTCTACATAACAGTCCTTTCCTGAATGATTGTTCGTTAAAGTTTGTTCACAATTTATGGGTTGTCTTTTCACCCTGTCAGTGCTAATTTTGATGTGCAAAAACTTCTCAACAAGATATCAGTTATTGATTCTTTGAAGTATTTTCCTTGCAGTTCAGTTGTTGTTTATGAACTCTCTGCCTACCTGTATGTCTTCAAGATTTTCACTTACTTTTTCTCCCAGGAGATTTAATGTTTCTGTTTTAATGTTTAGATCATTAATCCACTTTGACTTCCACTTAGTGGGTGATGATAGACCAAGGATTAGTTTTAATTTTTGGCATGTAGTGGACCATTTTTTCCATCACCTTTTTTTAAAGAGGCTATCTCTCTTCCATTGAACATGTCTGGCCCCTTTGTCAATGATATAATGGCTGCATGTGTTTGTAGTTGTATCTGTTTCATTTAATCTTCTCCATTGATCTTCAGTTCTGTTTGGTTGACAGTGTCATGCAGATTTTATCACATTAGCTTTGTACTGTGATTTCAAGTGAGACTATTATGCCTTCTGCCATGACTGTATTACCCAGGATTCTGTTTCATATTCTAGATCTTTCTGGTTGCGAATATATTTAGGAATTATTTCTGTACCTCTGTGAGTTATGCTGATGTTATTTTGATAGACAGTGCATTAAATCTGCATAATAATTTTGGGATTATGGCTAATTTCATAATATTTTTTCTTCCTATCTAGCAACAAGTTTTTGAAATCCTGTTTAATCTCATTTTCAGAATTTTGCAATTTTCATTGTATAAATCTTTCATATCCTTTGTTAGATTACTTATAAATATCTCTCTTTTAGAATGCTATTGTCAGTAAGTTTTTTTTATTACATTTTAAATTTCTTTGGCTGCTAATGAGTTATTCATATTTTTTATATCTCCTTGATTCATTCTGGTGATTTGTACCAATTTAGGAATCTGTCCACTTCTGTGTCTTTTCTTCTGTGAGAGTAAAGATTTTCAAATTAGGTATTAATAATCTGAATTTCCACAGAATCTATAGTAATTTTTTCCTTTTAATTCATTATTGCTTGAAGCTGGCCCCTTTTAGTTTCTTTCCTCTTTTTATGAGGTTAGCTAGGTGAATATCAATTTTATTTCATCTTTCAAAGAACAGGTTTATTGCTTCATTAGCATTTTGCATCGTTTTCTTTGTCTCAGTAGCATTTACTTCTGCTCTATTCTTTATGATTTCCTCCAATCTTTGGGTTTTGGGTTTCATTTGCTGATGTTTTCCTAGAAGCTCGAGGTGCAGCATTAGGGTACTTAGTGCTTGTTCTGTTTTCCTAATGTGTGAGTTCACCGCCATAAATTTCCCTCTAAGAAGTGCTTTCACTGCACCCCACAAATTCCATTAAGTTGCGCTCGAATTTTAGATTATAGATATAGTTTAATTTTGTCTGTAACCGACTGGTAGCTGAGGAGGGTGTTATTTAATTTCCATACGTTTGTGGGGTATTTGTGGTTTCTTTTGTAACTTATTTCTAGTTTAATTGCACTGTCATACAATATAGAAGGGATAATTTCTATTTCTTGCATATACTTTAGTATGGTCTATGGATTAATAAGTGGTCTCTTTTAGAAAATGTCCCATATGCAGCTGAAAAGAATGTGTGTTCAATGCTGTAGTGTGCAACACGCTGTATAGGTCAGGCAAGTCCATTTACTCAATGGTCTGTTTCAGTTATGCTGACTTTGCTAATTTTTTGTCTGATTGACCTAGTTTTTTGAGATAAGGGACTGTTAAATTTTCCTGTTAAGATTGTGATATCAGTTATTAGACTTTTCATGTTTCTTTTTAAAATTTATCTCATATAGGTGGGTACTCCTATATTTGATGCATACGTATTTCTGACTCATGTTCATCTCTTGAACTTTTCCCCTAACCAGTATATAGTGACCTTCTTTATCTCATTTGATCATAATTGGTTTGAAGTTCAGATTGTCCTTTAACAGAATAGCTACCCTTGAGTTCTTCTGAGTCTTGAAAACTATTGTTTTCCATCCTTTGACTTTCAGACTATGAATTTTTTTATGAGTTAAACATGTTTCTTGTATACAGCACATTGTTGGATTTTCTTCCTAATCCTCTGTGCCAGTCTATTTCTTTCAATGGGTAAATTGAGTCCATATACATTGGCATTTATAATTGATACGTATTGACTTAGGTTTGTCATGTTATTCTTTATTTTAGCTCTCTACTTTTATTCTGTGTTTAACAGTTCACAGTGTTTAGTGGGTTCATTCTGTTGTCATTTTTGGAATTATGAGTATTATGATTCCTTTATAGGATATCTTTTAGTACTCTGTGTAGGTTTGGATGTCTTGAATTTCTTTAGCAGTTCTTTGTCTTAGAAGTATTTCACTTCTCCATTAAACTTGAAAGAGAGCTTTGCAAGGTCTAGATTGGAATTTGTTTTCTTGGAGGACATATAGTACTTCACTCCATTTTCTTCTTGACTTAAATGTGTATGAGGAGAAATCTACTGTTATTCTGATGGGTTTTCCTTTAAATGTGGATTGTTTCTTTTCCCTAACGGCTTTTAGTAAACTGTTGTTGTGATGAATTTCTGGGATCATGAATTAATATGTCTGCATGTAAGTTTAATTGGGTTGATCATATTTTTGGTTCTATATGACTGAGTTTCCTGAATGTCAGATTGTTTCCCAATATTTGGCAAGTTTTCAGCTATTACCTTTGAACATACTTTTTATGTCATATTGTGACCCTTTTTCTCACTGATGCCTGTTAGTCTTATGTTGTTCATCTTTGCATTGTAGTGCAAATGTTGAATTATTTCCTGAATCATAGTTGCTTGTAGACCTTTCCTTACCTATTCACTACCTGCAATGATATCTTCAATGTCTGATAGTCTACCTTCTCTTTAATTGAATTTTTTTCTACCTTTAATTTTTTGTATATCTTTTTGAATCTGCTTCAGGCATTCTATTTCTTTCATATATTACTCATTCTAGGTTTCCTTCACTTTTCTATTCTCTATTTTTTATCAATGTTTTCTTTATAAATGCTTAGTAGTTATTTCATTGTAGTTAGACTTTTTTTTTTACCTGTTAGATTATCTCTGATTTGATTTCCATTCTTTTCTGCAGTTGTTTTACTTCAGTTGTTATTGTTGCAGAGATTTCAGGTGTGTGGCTTCCCATTTCTTCTATGCTGATGTCTCCTGGTTTGTTATGGATTTGCTCATGCCCTGAGAATGCGTTATGCTCTTTTTTTTTGTCATTTTGTATTTCAGAAAGAACAGTATGTTTTGATTTATGTGATACCTTGCGCTAAACGTTTGATAGTAGATAGTTATATCACTGGAGTGAGAGTCTCTTTATAAATCTGTTTCTTTGTTATCTCTCCTGTTTCCAAGAGTCTCCTTTTGTTTGTTTCCCAAGATTTTGCCTTTTCTAGTGATTCAGGGTGAGATAATGGGTTGCATTTGTCATTGTCTTCTGTCCTTCAGTGTAAGGCTTATTATCCAAGCACCTCCTAATATTAATACCCAAGTGAAATCATGTGATTTACACAGATGTTTTCCTATTTACAGTAGTATAATTATCATTACTTATAGCAGCTATTAAAATTTAGAAATTGACAATCTTTTGTAACTAATTGATTTGTACTTTAGGCCAAACGAACATACATTATAGCTGTATAAGAAAGCAGATGTTAAATTGGGAATTTGCATTTAAATTGGTTTCCTTGAGTTCTGTCTGGGCACCTTCCCTTTATACACCTAGAATCTTCCAGGACGACTATCTCACTCCTGTTACCTACTGCCATCTCTGTGTTATGTTAATGCTCCTATAGTTCTAGCCCTCTTTCTGGGATCAGCTGGGCCCAGAAATATAGAATGAGCTGGTTGTGCCTGGTGACTTCCAGTCCCATATCTCCTTCCCGTGAGGACTGCTGAGGTCACTCAGATGCTACTGTGAAGGGTATTATTTCTGTAATTTTTCTTGGACTCAGTTTATTATCTTTGTAAAGGAATGATATTTATGTTTGGGTTTTGACTTTGTATCCTGCTGTGCTATGAATTTGTTTCTTAATTGTAAGAACTTCTTGGTGAATTTTTTCGAGTCTTCAATGCAGATTACATCAGTTTTATTCGGAATTTGTTTTCTTATAGGGCTTGAAATGTTTTGCTCCATGCTGTTCTTGACTTTATGGTTTGTGTGTGGCAAGAAATCTGCTGTTATTCTGATGGATCTGTTCTAGGTGGGCTCCGATTTTGAAATTGAATTTTTCCTTCTCTTTTTGTCATTTTTTATTTCAGAGAGTAGTTTTTATTTTGATTTCCATGCTACTTTTCTGTGACACTTTGATAGTAGGCAGCTGTGTCACTGCAACCAGAATCTTTCTGTACAGTCTATTCTTAAGACTTAACACATTTTCCTTTAAATGTGGTCTTCCTTTCTCTAGTGGAGTTTTATATGCTGCTCTTGTGCTGATTTTCTGGCATCTTTATCATTATATGTCTGCATGTAGTTTTAATGGGTTGTGCTTATTTGGAATTCTGTATGTCTCAGTTATCTAAATGTCAGATTGTTTCACGTATATGCAAAGTTTTCTTCTATTCTGCCCATATTCTATTTATGTCGTTTGTGTTGTCTCCTTTTTCATTGATGTGTACTGTCTTATATTGTTCACGTTTGTATCACCCTGTAGCTGTTTAATTTTTATATCCTGAATCTTGTTTTTAAGATATTTTCCTTTCCTGATAGCTAAATACAATGATGTCTTGAACGTCTCAATGTCTACCTATACTTCTTTCAAATGGTTTTGACAACTTTCAAGTAATTTTCTCATTTCCTGTATATCTCTCTGAGTCTGCTTTATGCATTCTATTTATTTCCTATATTGGTTATTCAAGTTTTCCATCATTTTTCTATTGTCCTCTATCTTTTATCAGTGTCTTCTTCTGAAATGCTTAGTAATTCTTTCATCATTGTTATGATTTCATTTTTAATCTGTGAGATTATTTATTATCTTGTTTTTTCTCTACTCTTCTGCAGCTCCATCTTTACTTCATTTCTTATTGATTTACTGATTTTAGCTTCCAATGTCTTCTGTGCTGATGTCTCCTGGATTTGTGCTGGGTGGACTCGGGTCTTGAAATTGCATTTTTCTCCTTTTATTCATTTTTCTATTTCAGAGGGAAGTCTTTATTTTGATTTCTATGCTACTTTTCTGTGAAACTTTGATAGTAGGTAGCTGTATCACTGCAACCAGAATCTCTCTGTAGACTCTGTTCTTAAGTATCTGTCGTGTGTCAGAGATTCTTGTTTTCTGTGTGTCCCACCATTTGGCTTCTCTAGTAAGTGAGAGTGAGATATTATGAAGTGAAGTGCATAGTTTCATGAATAACATAATCCAGAAATGATGTACAGAAACAGTATTATTACTATAGCTCCCAAGATCATGGTTCATCTTGTGGTAGATGTTATCAAAAAATGGGCTATAAATAGCGAATAACGTTCAGATCCACAAAATTGAGACAGTGACAGGAGAGAGTTGGAGCTTATGGGAGTGAGACCAGCTTTTATAGATCTTTTTGTGGGTTTGGTACCTCTGGACTTGAGTGTGGCCTGATTGTAGCATGAGAAAGAAAGGTAAGGAGAACACATGATACTCCTCACATGCAATATGACCATAATCTGCATATTAATAGCTCAGGAATAAAATAGCTATCTTCAGCACAAGATCACATACCTTATACGCATAAAGGACACCCCAATGGTTTCTTCTTACTAAAAGCAACAGATCAAATGCACATCATTGTCTTCAACATTGCTTTTATTATTGAAAGAATGTTAGATGGAATACTGGACTGGGATTTACATTCAGCATACACATGAGAATCAAGTATGTATGTGGGTATATTGCTTACTAAACAGCACGGCCTGACAGAGTAAGAATTGGAAAAATAAACAGATAATAGGGGAGGTAGACCTGACATCTTGTGGAAAAACATTATCATCATCAAAAAGATGGTCATTCCTGAACCATTTCTGAGAAATGCCCCTTCCAGAAATTTTCAAGACTATTGTAGTATATCAACAACATTCATATCCCTAAATAATATTTCTGTTGTTTGTTTGAATTCAAAAGAGTAACAAATGCTTGGAGTCTTGAGTTTTCATGGGTGTCTTCCACATCATGATGTTTAATTACGTTTTGAGCAATATCAAGAGAAGGTCATTGATGTTTTGCACTACAGAAACAAAAACCCTAATATCACTTTGCCAGAAGCATAGTCATTTTGTCTACAGATGAGACTATCTCATAATGATATAAGGGACAACTTGTGCTCCTGTTTTCATTTTCTCAGACCTTCATATCACTTTGCCAGAAGCATAGTCATTTTCTCAGACCTTCATTCTCCTGAAAACAAGTCTCGGAGACAAAGTTATAGTAAAAGTTGGATGCCACACACTTGAAATTTCTGAAATGATAACAATAGATCTTAAAGAAAGAACTCCATCAGGCTATGAAGGAAATCAGAGGAGAGATAACCTCTCAGGTAAAAAAGTGCCAGTTATCATGAAAGAATTTCTCAGTACACGCAAAGAATACAGATAAAAAAAGAGGGAAATAGGAAAGTGATGGAAACATTAAATGAACTATATAGGAAAGAACTAGAATTCATGAAAAATATTCAAACAGATGAGGAAGACATTAAGAATTCCATTGAATGATGTGTGTGTATAAACAGTATAGTTAGGATAAATATGCAGTGCTTCTGCATAATTCTATGAGAAGCAAGATTTGCACTAATAGTGGTTTGACAAGATATTATGTCGGCTTCTAGTACTATGGACAAACACTAGGGAGATAACAAGGTAGAAAATATTAATTATTGAATCTGTCATATAACTCATGTATAAAAAATAAGATAAGTAAACAGCTACACTCTCTTAATTCACTGATAAGAGACATCTGCTATAATAATGTCTGTAAATATAATATCACGTATGCACCTTGTATGATGCCAAAACATTATGAAAGCAGTTTGAAATGTATGAATTTATCAAATCTGTCCTGTTCATTGGTCTTGAAACTGTCTCATTGCTAGTTGTACTTCAATAAAATAAAAAAAAAAGAATTACATTGAAAGCTGGAAACCTGAAAATAGAATTTCAGAAGTCAAAGATAACATTTCAGCTAGTGAACACAAAAGAAAATATCTCTTAAGGGTCATCAAGCTATGTTTGGTGGTCAGCAGGGAAGAGGTTGATGTCCAAAGAGAAGACCTTATGGAAGAAATTAGAAGAACAAGCCAGCCTCTCTGCATCTGCTGAGCCAAGCTAACATCAGACGAAGGTGGGACTGACACTATTTGAGGTTAAGTTTGCATTTGTGCTTAAACAGTTTTGAACACTTTTGTCCCCATAGGAAGAACTGAAGAGTGGTCAGAACAAAGACTTTGTCTTTATTATGATTGGCAGATGACTGGGTACACCACTTTCTACAGAGCACCATGAAGAATTAAGGCAGGTCACTTCAGGCCTGACACAGCCTCCACAGGGCTTCATTCCAGATGGAACTGATGCCTTACTGCCACACCTGTCAACAAAGGTCCAATAAAATGCCTCAATCATTAAAAAAAAAATATGACAAGGAACCAGGAAGTAACACCAACAGCTGAAAGATTGTGTAAATAAAAATAATATAAGACTAATATATATCAGTGAAGAAGCAGGAGTCAATATGAATGGCATAAAAAGACTGTAAAGAAGTTGTAGCAGAAAATTTCCCAAGCATAGGAAAATAATTTGACATAAAGATAAGTTAGCCATATAGAAATCTAGTTAGCGTAGATGCACAGGGTGCCCGCGTGAGATGCAACAGTACTAAACTGGCTCCAGGAGCTACACAAGGAGGAGGAGTTGCTGCTATGGCTGAAAGCAGTGCTCCACGACCAGCTGAACCAGCTCAAGTTTGAAGAATCGGCCCTCTGTTCAATGATCAGTTCTGCAGCAGATGATGGGAAGGTGCCTCCTCACCCAGCTAAACCGTCACAGGATGTAAGCGTCGTCATTTACAGAGAGAGAGAGTGAAAAGCCTGCACTGCTCCTTGTGGCTTTGGGTCAAAATCGTAAAGCACATTACCAAACCTAAAGAATTCTGGGAAGTGCCAAGGTGCTGGGGCATGAACATTGTAGGCTGAAGCCTCTACTTAGAATTTTTTAGTTGAATTAGCTGGTTACTCTGTATTAGTTATATATACAGGAAGTAGTCACAGGTAAATAAATGCACCTTGAAACCATAATTTTAAAATTGGACACATAGATATACCTATCACATGGTTTCTCTTATGTGGGAAACCCAAAATATGAACAAAGTGAAGACTAAAAGAGGAAATAGGAGAACTTTTTCAAATGAAAAGGGTGGGGAGAGATGGAGGAAAAGGAGATGAGCAAAAGAATTGGTAGAAAACGTGGAGATGGTGTTTTAAGGAAGAGGAACAAGAGATGGGAGCAGATGGGGAGGAGACAGAAAAGAATCAGGGTGTGTTGTGTACCTGTGTAGACTCGCCATGATCTCCACCATCATTACATACAGCAGATATAAAAATGTACAAAATATTTAAAGAAAAACAATTGCTGCTTTGGGGCCAGTATCTCTGGTGATATAGATGTTGGCGCACATGGACAACCAAGCATTAGTCAACCAGACAGCGCTGGAGCCATATGATGGAGGAGGAGGAAGAGAAGGAAGAGGAGGATGACGACAATGAGAAGGAAGAAGAGCCTGATTCTTGAAGTGGATAGGAGCCTGGGTTAGTTACAGAAATGAAATTTCTGGCTCTCAAACTCTATCTCTATAGAGATTGTCTTGCATGTGCCCTTGGACTACTTGAAGGAGAAGGAAGAACTAGAGGAGGAGGTATAGTGTACAGATGGCCACACTAGTAGCTTGGGCTTTACAGAGGTCTATGTAAATTGGTGACAGAAATTCTGGGCAGAGACTATAGCTCAGTGAGGAGTGCCTGCCTCACATGTACAAGGCTTGGGTCTGTCCAGTCCCTGGGACTGAGGAGAAAAACAGTGACATGGTAAAGGAGAAATGTGCTATCTTAACAAAGCCATGTAGATGGAACAGTGTTTAACCTGGTCATATTTTGTGTCTTAAGTTATGAACATATTTGTTCTGAAATATGATTAAGAAAGGCTGGCACTTGCCAAAAGGGTTGAGCTGAAAACCAAGCTGGCCTTTGCAGGAACAATGCTTCTATGATGAAAACCAATCAAGGACTGCTTGATGCTATGCTGTTTGTGAGCAGAGTTAGGACATAGTTTGGGAGATGGCATGGCAAAAGGCAGGGGTCACAGGCTGCTACCACCCCAGGACTGGGAACACTGTCCCCATCACACACACGTACCCCACTATGTGCTGTGCAGGTGAACTGGGGAAAAGCCTCTGAGAGGTAAATTATGGGTCAGCAGCCATACTGGAGCTTGGTAGCTTCCAGACACAAAAAGCAGCAGTTCTTCCCCTAAGAAGAGCAAGAGGCTATAGACCCACTTCTGGCCTTATAGGAAGAAAGTATCATTAAAGAAGAAATACCTGGGCCAGCAAAAGAGCTCAGAAGACTAAGTGCCTGCTTAGGCAAGCACAGGAACTGGGGTTTGATACCAGCCGCACATTCTGCACTGAGCTGGCCACTGAGACTAGGTATGGTGAGGCACATCTGTAATCCTAATGGAGATATAAGATGCTTCCATGAGAAAGAACAAGGAAGAAATTCATGACTAACAAACCCACTTTACAAAGAGTCCTGACAGGTATTTTATAAAGATGCAAAAATGTTCACAACATCAGAACAACAACATAAGAGACCCACAAGGCAGATCAAGAAATTAAATAAAAGGAAAAATAGGGATTCTACAGTAGGAAAATAGCAAGATAAAGATAAGCCAATGTACTTTAGTTATAACAATCAATTTAAGTGGTCTCAATGTATTAATCAAATGAAGCAGACTGGCAGAGTGGATCAAGAAAAAAAATCCAACAATATGCTGTATAAAAGAAATTAATAGTTTGAAAGTCAAAGTATGAAAACAAGAGGAACCCAGAAAAGAAGCAGGAGTAGCTATTCTGGTTGCTGACAATGTCAACTTCAAACCAAAAGTGATTAAAATAGACAAAATAGACCATATCCTAGCATGTAGAGCATACTTAAATAAATGCAAAGGAATTGAAATTATTGAATGTCCTTTATCTAACCATACTTCAATTAAACTGAAATTAAAACCAAAAGAAACCACAAAAGCTCAATAAACACGTGGAAACTAAATAAGAATATCCTGAGTAATCAATGGGTCACAAATGAAATTAAGAAATTGAACAATATTTACAATTGAGCAAAAATGCATGTAAAACTTATAAGAATGTGTGGGATGCAATGAAATCTGTCTTAGCAGGGAATTTTATAGCAGTAAATTCTCACATCAGGAAAACAGAACAAACCCTAATAAACAGTCTTATGCTGCACCTCCACCTCCTAGGAAAGGAAGAGCAAGTCAAGCACAAAATGAAAGACCAGGAAATTATAAAAGTCAGAGAAGTAAATTTCATGGGAAAAAATTATGTGTTCTAGATAAGTCCTTTGATTGAAAGGAAAAGAATTTGTTCAATGGGAGGGAAAACTTTCAATGAGGAAAATGACAAAAGAAAGAAGGGATCAAAACTTATATACCAACACAAGAACTTTATATTTCCTATGTGGTCATTGAAGTCCTCTCAGGGTTTATCTTGTAGTCCTGTACGTTATTCTGTAGTTCCTTTGTCTGTGTCATCCATGTGGATGAGTCACGGCCAATGCTTGACCAGATTGCTCTCTGTGAGAGCTTGAGAGAAAGTTTTCTCTTCATGTGACTCTCCCCAGGCACACTTTAGAACTTAAATCTCTTTCCTCTGTGGCTCCATAATCTCCTTGTTCAGAAAATTTGGAGCTCACCTGAGTTTCATGATGTTGCAGTACAGGTTCTCCTATGTCCTGAGTCTTC
>PVKA01038537.1:0-20163 GCA_004027165.1 Ctenomys sociabilis
TCTCCCTAGTATAACAAGCAAAAAGCAGAAATACAAAAGGAAATGTACAACAAGTAAAATCAATTGAGTCAGATAAGGCAAAGTGAATGGCATATGCTGCAGGATACTAATCAGCTTTTCTTCTGGATGGTTAACAACCTAAGATCACAAGTCAGAGTTGGAGAAATAGAAGAGCCACAAGGCCAGCCAACATTTTGGAAAATTGATTATCTTAACATTGGATACAGTACTTTGGGGATGGTCTAACTAGTATTATATAGGCTACTGCCTTCCTTGACCTGACCATGCTTTATTCATTGAGAAAGCTCAGAATCACATTATCTGTTTTGACAGATGCAAAAAAAATGGAGTTTTCTACTTTTAAAGTTACATAAAATCTCCTATAGCTTTTATTTTAAGCAGAGTAATGTTATGAGAAGCTCGGTGTAAATAACCATTAGAAAATGTAAATCAGAATTTCAATAAAATAGCAACTAATCCTAGATATGATGACCTGGTATCAAAAAACATAAAGACCAACAAATAATGGTGAGAATACAGAAGAAAGTGAATTCTTATCAATTATTGGGAGTATAAGTTAATATAGCCATTATGTATAAGAGCATGGAGTTCCTCAAAAATTAAAAATTAGACTGTTATGTCATTGTAGTATATAACTATAGACCCCACTCCCCTAAAAGCCTCATGCAGTCATAGCAACTCATAATCGTGATCTGACTATGCAGGAATCGTGGTTTGTACTTGGATATCCCCCAAAAGCCTCAGGCAGTCATAGTGAAAGATGAGCATGTTTGACTCATTATGTTAATTAAAGAAGTTTAGAAGCTTAACTAAGCAATCCAGCAGCCTAGTGTTTAGAGAACATCCTAGGGTAGGGAGCCTGCATACGTATAAGTGAGGAAAAGAGGTTTGCTCCTTTCTTTTGCTCTTCGTACTTTTGTATCTTCCCCTGTGACCTGTTGCCTTTTGCTATGTGCCACCCTGCCGTCAAGCCACTTGATTATGGACTGAAACCTCTCTACAAACTGTGAGCTAAATAAATCTTTCCATCATTAACTTTGGGTGCCAGGCGTTTTGTCCCATCAGTGAGAGAAAAGAGAACAATAACTAAGACAGCAGGCATTCTACCTGAGATGTGTTAGGATGTGGGGCCTGCTTCCTATTAGCCATAAGATGAACATCTTTCCTGTATTAATTCCCTCTACTATGTCACTTCTGGAGCCGAGATTTAAAGGATTTGTAAGGACTCAAAGTTCTGAAACAATAGCCTAAATAAATCTCTTCTCTTTTAAATTGTGAGTGCCAGGTATTTTTCCCTACTCTCAACGACCAAAAGCCTAATGAAGAAAGTGATTAAGACAGATTTTTATACAAGAGGTGAGGGATTCATTGCTGTGATGTTACCTAATGATGTGGTTTAGGAGCCTCTGGAATTGGTTTGGGAGAGGAGTTTTAAAAGGTTTTGGTGATATTGACTAAACAAGTCCTAAAGTGCCATAGGCTGAGCTTGGTGAGGGATTTTGGCTGAAGTTCAGAAGACCAGAAGGCCTACGCAAAGGCAGAAAGCAAAGACCAAGGCCAAGAAGTCGGAAAGGAAAATTCTTTTGGTAGTTGGACTCAAGACCGTATGTGTTCTATTCTAACAGAAAATTTACCTGTATTTTGCTCATGTCCTGAGACTTTGAAAGGGAGTGAAATTGATGGCAGTGGAATAATTCATCTAGGAGAACAAATTTCAAGGCAGCGCAATACTGATGCTATGGCATAGATGCTGTTGGGGGGCTTTTAGTCTTCTCATCTTTAACAAAGAACAAAACACCCATTTTAATTTTTTTTTTGCCATAAAGAAAGTAGCTGTAAGAATAAAATAGAAGAGAGCCTGGTTGTTGGGATTAGGATTACAAAGAAACCATGCTCTTTGAATCAGGACCATAGGAAAAATGATTTAAGGGTATGCTGAGAATCAGCAAAGTCCTGCACTTAGTAGGTTCAAAAATGCAAAAGTGAAAGACTTTTTTTTGAGAAGAAATCTATAATGTAGTGTTCTCCAGAATGGCAGCCTAGGGAATTTGTTATCCAGCATTTAGTTATCCAGCGTGCAGCCATCTAGGCAATGGGGCCTCTGGAGTCATGATGAAAGAGGGCCCAGTTACTTAAACTGGTGACAGACTCTTGGCATTGTGAGGAAATCAGCCAACAGCAAATGTTGGAGAGGCTGTGGGGAAAAAGGAATCCATCTCCACTGCTGGAGGCAATGTAGACTGGTGCAACCATTATGGAAATCAGTGTGGAGACTCCTTTAAAAACTAGGACTGAAAATCCCATTCAAGCCAGCTATCCCCCTATTTGAATTTTCCTGGAGGACTGGGAAACATCATATCATAGTGATATATGTGTACATATTCTTACAGCAGCACAATTTTTAAAAAAAATATTTTTTTTTTATTTTTTATTTTTTGAAGTACAGATATCAATCAGACAGTTTTAAGATACCTTAACAAGACAGCTTCGATAAATTAATACATTGAAAAACTGTTTTCGTACTGTTTTGCTATCTTGTAAGTTGCATACATGATATCATACTTACAGACATTATTATAGCAGATGTCTCTTATCAGTAAATTAAGAGTGTAGCTGTTTACTTATTTTTTATACCTGAATTATATAAAAGATTCAATAATTATTTTCCTAGTGGATGACCATAGTACTAGAAGCCGACATATTGTGATAGCCAAATCTTGGCAACAACCAAGATACCTGTCACCTGAGGAATGGATGAAAAATATGTGGCATTTTTATACATTGGAGTATTACTCAGCTATAAAGAATGATGAACTTGAAGCCTTTATACTGAAGCGGATGGCACTTGAAGATATACTCATAAGTGAAATAAACCAGACCACATGTGTAAATATAGTACAGTCTACCTAGTATAAGAACTCAAAAGAAGAAATAAAAATAGAAAGGTATAGCACAATTAAAAGGAAAGTGAGAACTTGAGGATTAGACAATGAAGAGAAGGCAAAGAAAAAAGTTAGGAAACATGACAGGGGCAAAGTCATGCATTTATAAGCACAAGATGGGTAAAGCAATGATCCTGAGAATATTCAGCAGGTTTTTGAAACGAGCAGTTAGTTGATAGGATTCTCACCCTGACTAACTATATATGCTGATAGCTGTGAACTAAGCAACTACACTGAAGATAGCACTGTGTAATAGAAGGGTCATGCTTGGAATGCCTGTCATTCTGGTCTTCTAAATACATACTGCTTGTCATGACTTACCAATTATTGCCATACTGTCTCATGTAAATGTTTGTTGAAAAAAAGGGTAATAAATGAGAACAAGAGACAAGAAAAAAAAAAGTAACAGGACTGTCCCTTTGGTGTTATAAGCCTGCAAAGTGCCATTCTTCCTGTGTATTCAGAAATGATTCCACCCAGGTTTCAGCAGAAGGCCTGGGAAGGCAGTACAAGAATCTGCGAGAGGAAAGCTGAAAGTGTAACGGAGAATTCAGAAAGCAGGACATCTGAGAAAATCCACAGGGAATGGGCAAAGCTATCCTGAAAGAGAAGCGAGGAAGCCTGACAACCATCAGCAGTGCCTTAGATGTGAATTCACATCTTTCCACATTTTGCTGTGGGCACCAGTCATGGAATGATAGGACTTGTCTTGCTGAGTTTCAGTCCATTCCTTTCTACTCCTTCCTGCCTCTTCAAATGGGAGCGCTGATGCTGTGCCCTGTATGTCATCAGTGCTAAGCTTATTTTGATACATACAACTGAGAGTTTTCTTTAAGTCTTAGAGAAGACTTTGGACTTTTGAACAATGTTTTGAACTATTATAATATCGGCAACTTTTAGAGATTAACTAAATGAATTTTCACAGACACACATGAACCATTGGGAGTCAGGGATAGAGTGCTATGGTTCACATCTAGATGTTTCTTCATCTTATGTGTCAAAGATGGGACTTATAAAATGATGGTTTGAGTATCATGTCATTATTGATAACCCTGTTATGAAGGGGACCAGGTTGGAAAAGGCAAAATGCAATGGGAATGATCCAGAAGAACATCTGCATCCTGGCTCCTCCACTGACTTTCTGCCTTCTGGCTTCCATTAGGTTGAAAGCTTTTCTTCTGCCACCCCTGTCTGCCATCCACTTCACCTTGGACTTGCCCACTGTGGACTTGAAACCCTGAGTGAAAAATAAGTCCATGCTCTTTTAAATTGTAAGTTTGGGTATTTTGTCTCCGCAATGAGGAAAGTGAAAAATACACATGGAATTCAGCAATCCCACCACTGAGTATGTGCCCACAAAGAAATGATTCTGTATATTGAAACTGCCATGCTTATCACAACACTATGTGCAATAGTCAGGATAAGTAATCAAGCTAAGTATCTATTAGTGGCTGAATGGCTAAGAAAATCTGGTATGTATTCACTATAGAATACTATGCATCTAGGCCGGGAGTTAGCTCAGTAGCTTATGTGTCTGGCGAGCACCAGGTCCTGACTTCAATGCTGAGTATGAAAAACTTGAATTAGAACATTATACACTCATAAAAAGAATGAAATCTTGTCATTTGTGACAACATGTGTGGATATAGAAGACATTATGTTAAGTGAAATAAGCCAGGGACAGAAAGACAAATATCAGATGAGTTAATTTATAAAAAACAAAATCTAAAACATTAGTTCCTTGCAGAGAGCTGCGAGTAGCCACGCCTTAAAGACACAGCCACGCCTTAAAGACACAGCCACACCTTAAAGACGGCGCTGGCTTCCTCTTTTATCCTCACCTGGGGGTGGATGCTCTCCATAGCAAATAACTTCTCGTTTTGGCTAAGGCTAAGGACTAGGGCGTTGCTTCCGTGTACCTGGACCTATCGGCTGTGCCCACATAGCACTCCGGGGTTGGACGCCCACTAGTTCAAAAGACATGAGCGGGCTTCCCCTAAGGGGAAGAAGAGAAGAGGAAGAAGAGGGAGGAAGAGAGGAGGAAGGAGGAAGGGACGAGAGACGGGAGTCCAGAGGAGAGAGACTGGAGACTGGAGACTAGAGACGAGGGTCAGGAGCGGGAGCAGAGGAGGAGCAGAGGAGCTGAGGAGCAGGAGGAGAAGGCAATCCATGGAAGAATAAAGCATTGCAGAGACAACCAGTGGTCGCGTCTTCCTTGCAGGCGAGGATGCGCGCGACAGTTCCTATAGCATTTGAAAGTAAAATATAATGGTTATCAGAGACTGGGGCTAGTATAGGTTGACAGGGAATACAATGTTATAGTTATATAGGACTGAGTTCTTGTCTTTTTTTTTTTTTTTTTTTTTTTTTTTTTTTTTTTTTTTTTTTTTTTTTTTTTTTTTTTTTTTTTTTTTTTTTTTGAATAGCACAGGATAAATATCCTTAATAATGAGGCATTATGTATTTCAAAACAGACAGAATAGGGGATTTTGAATATGTGTACCATAAAGAAATGATATGATTAAGGGCATGGTTATGCTAATTATCCTCATTCGAATGTTTTACAACAGGTGGTATAGTCATAAAATATGATGAAAGTCTAAATTGAAAAAGTATTACACTAATGGCATATTGCCCCTGGTGCCCTTCACAGTACTGTCACCTGCCTTGGACACAGTTATCTCATTATTCTTGTCACTTTCTGAAGCAGTTCTGGAGCTGCTCTTTTTTCACAAAGCAACTTTATTATGTGCTATGCGTTCTGTTTCCTTATCAATAAGTGATGGTCGTGATCCAAGGTAGTTAAGAGGTTGTTCATTCCACTAGGATAAAATTAAGTGTGTTTTATATTTAAGTGCCCAATGATGCTTTATAAAAATAAGATTTTAAATCAAAATATATGTTTGTTTATGCATGCATAAACTCTTATAGATACTGTGCTGGGCAAAATGAAGACCTCCTAAAATGTCTACATCCTGTTCTCCAAAAGCGGTGAAAACATTGGTCTACATGGCAAGGGGGGATTAAGACTGGAAATGGAGTTAAGTTTGGTACTCAGTTGTTGTGGAGATGGGGAAATATGCCTGGATTGCCTGAGTGGCCCGTTGTAATTACAAGGGCTTTGTCCCTGAAGAAAGGTGGTAGAAGGGAAAGTCAGAGTAGTGCAGGGGAGAAGAGTAGAAAGAGTTGGTAGTCTTTCAAGAAGGGGTGTCTCAAAACTGAAAAGGAGAAGAGAACACATTGTCCCTTCCACAGTGGAGCACAGCCCTGGGGACACCATGATATTCCTCAGTGACACCTGAGTCAGACTTCAATTTTCTTTTTGTTGTTTTCATTTTTTACTAACACATGCATGTTCGCAACATATAACCACTGCATTCCATGTGGGAAGCTGGAACATGCACACAACACATCTTAATATTTGATCCCCTTCCCCTTCGCTTTCTCTCCCTCTTTCCATTATGATCTTCCCACTTGAGAATGATTTGTCTCCCCACTTTTTATTAACTTTCACTTTGGTTTTTGTTTATATTTGGTCTGTCATAGAAGAGAAAACATGCAGTATTTAAATTTGCATATATAATTCATTTCATAGAACATTATGTCCACAGGATGCATGCATTTTCCTACAGTGTATCCTTTTTATGGCAGAGTAGTAGTCCGTTGTGTGCTATTCCTACTTTTTAAATCTATTCTTCTGTTGGTGATCATATGGACCAAGATTTAGCTATTAAGAATTCTGCTGCTATACACGAATATGCATATATTACTGTAATACTATGCCTCTAAATCTTCAGGGACTATATCTGGAAGGGAACTAGCTGGGTCAAATTAAATTTCCATACAGGTTGTCATAGTGCTTGTATAATTTATATTTCTTGCAATAAGGTAGTGTTCCCTTTACCACATAGTCTCACCAGCATTTATTTTCACACGGGTACAAAAAACTTAATTTGTTTCATGATTCTAATTGAAGACTGAATTGGTCATGGGTCAATCAAATTTCCAAATCAGGGGCTGGGAAGAGGGCTCAGTAGAATAAGTGCTTCCCTGGCAAGCTCAAGGGTCTGAGTTCAATCCCTGCTTCCACAAAAAAAAAAAAAAAAAAAAAAAAAAAAAAAAAAAAAAAAAAAAAAAAAAAAAAAAAAAAAAAAAAAAAAAAATTGCAAATCAAATTTCCCCATCAGGTTCAGTGTAAATAAGGCTAATCCCATCTGGCCCCTATGAACATGATCATTCATTATAGTTATGTTGGGCTGGTGCTTCTCAAAGAAGTCCTGACACTTGTTCTATTTTTCCATGATTTTATTACATTACTGCTGACCTCCTCCCCATCCTCCTCTTGCTCACTGGGTTCTTCTTAACAAGCAACTTTTCATTACTCGGGCAGGCTCCAGCAGGTTCTCTTCACTTTAGCTCTTCCTTACGATCGTCAATAAGCTCCTCTATGTGCGTGCCACCAACGTTCAGACTTGTCCTCTGGTCCACAGACTCTTTCCTCCACTACTTATGCTTCAAATCTTTCAAAGTTATATTCAGTGACAAGGTTTGGCCATATTTTTCTCAAGGCTGCCTTTAAGGTCTGGTGTGTGACATCTTCCCAGATTTAGTCAATGAGGTTGATGCATTGGAAATTTTCTCTCAGGATGACTTAGAGTCAAAGACAGAACGTCTGGTGAAGAACTCCTTTGTGTACACTTTCTTACAGTTTCAGATAGCTTTCCGGCCCATGGTTGTCAGAAGAGATGTCCTGTCTGAGAGAGGAACTTGAGTTTTATAAAGTTATGCACTGCAGGCTTATTGTCCACCGAGGCCAAAGGAAGTGCCAGGTTTTGTCCATTAGAAGAAGGAACCTCTTAAGCTGTTGGTTGTCAGAAAGACACTTCCTAGTTGTGGGTGTGAACTCCTCATGCAGCCATTCCATGAACAATGGCCTTGTGACCCAAGGTTTCACACTGGCTCTTCATGTGACCGGCAATTTGGCCTTGTTCAAATTCTGTTCCTTAACTGCATGAAGGGTCTGAGAATGGCTCACCACTAGTGCCTTAATCTTCAGATCAGCACTTGCATTCACACACAGCAGAAGGGTCAAACTCCTTCATGAGCTTGTGCCCCAGCAGTGTCTTTTCCACCTGTGTGATAATAGGCTTTGTTCTACGACTTCTTTCAGAAGAGTCCTGTTTCACTGCAGCTGAATAGTTACTGAGCAATGTAGCCTTCTACGTTCATGACTTCTGAGAATTCTGTCTCGCAGGCAACCACAGCTGCCTTGTCAGAATTTATCACACTGTGCATGACACTCTTCCTGTATAATTTATTCAAGCATCCTCTACTGGCTTTACCAGTGATGAATCATTTGTTGCATGTATAGAGGGGTTTCCTTATAGTAAATCACGGTAAATTCCTAGCCTTTTCACAAATCATAGCCTCACTAGAGCTATCTCCTGCCAGGTGTATCTTGTTCACCCACATGACCAAAAGTCTTTCCACCTCACTCTTTTTACCACATTAAATCCTTTGATTATATCTTTATTATTCTTGAAAATAGTCACAGTTGTGGACTTCCCCACCTTGTACCCTGAGGCTAAATCAGCCACCTGAATATGTGCTTATATTTTTCTATATTCTTGCTCTGCAATTTGTTGCTGCTCTGCACACTCTGGTTACTTTCAGAACCACTCTACACTTTATTTTTACCACCATGCTTGTTCTGAATTTTCTTTGGAGCAGTGCTGGGTTGAATAATACTCTACAGTACTATATATGTCAGGGCAGCAAGGATGAGCACATTTGTGTTTGTTACCTTATGCAGAATTCATGAATGGGAAACAGATTTTGTTGAATGCTTCTGTTTATGAACTGATTTGTTGGTAAACAGAGTTGTCCATGAACCCACATATTACTACATTTATTTTCATGACGACAGATATTCGTCCTCAGATGAAATCGAATCTCAGTGTTGCTTTAACTTATATTTCTCTAGTGACCAGCATTGTTGGACATTTCTTCACATATTTACTGGCCATTTGTGTTTCTTTGAGTGTCTGTTCACTTCAGTTGCCCATTTTTTTGACTGTTTATTTACGCAGCCTAAATTTTCTGCAATTCTTCCATGAGAGCATAGCTGTACAGTTGTAGCTACCTTGATGTTCTGAGTGAATTCAACATGGTAATTTTGAGTTTGGGGAGAGTCAAAAGTTGCATGACGCCAGATCTCATGAATAAGGTGAATGAAGACACACCGATAATATTTTTATAAACGTGTCCTTCTGTTGCATGGTGCTTGGCGTTCACTGTAATACTGATCATACCTCATAAAGAAAGAAACAATGACTTCCTAACTGTCAGAAAATGGCAAGAATGATGGGATCAATATGTGCAAAGCAAAAGGGAATATTTTGAAAGAAATTCATGGCAAAGTGTCTTTTACTGTAATAATTTTTTAATTTAAACATTCACTGCATGTCTCTCAATCTTGTGTATACATGAATCAAAACTTCATATTGCACCCATAAGTATGCTCAATCATTGTGCCAGTCACAAGCATGCTGGAAGGATTGAAGAAAATAATATATTTTAATGAAAAATAATACAAATGATCTGAAAGGGATATAATATAAAGTGTACCTCATACAGAATTATGCATATTTATTATTTATAGTTTTCACCTATATTGTCATTTAAAATTTAAAAACACATGTAGGATAAAGATTATCATAATTTATAGTTTGTAAATGAAGGACAGATTAAAAAAGATGTCAGGAAAGTTTTATAAGATGACATAATCAAGCAGTGGCAGAACCGGTACAATTAATAATGAATAATTTTACTTCTTTACCTACGATGAGTACATAGGTCTTTCCATGAAGTTATTATTATGATTCATAAATTAGATTTGACCTTTTGCTGGAGTTACTGTCTTTTCCAGTTTTATATTATCCAAACATGTTATCAATTTGCCATCGGTGTCAGCCTCTTATCATTGAAACACTGAAATGGTCAAGACAGGGTTGACGAGTTGACTAAGGGACATCCTCCAAATTACCTCCTTTCAAAGAGGCATGTGAACATTAATGCTGACATTGGAAATGGCCATGGAAGAGGTTTCCTTTAAAATTCCACATCTTCATCTCACCTATAGAATTAAAACTTAGTTAAACATCTATTAAAAACTAGATGCCCATGTCTTTAAAATTCTCTTATCATATTTGAATGGCAGTATTGGAGGACTACCATAAGGCTGTTTTTGCTTGTAGAACCTAAATCAATTGCTTATAATTAAATGTTATATTTGTCACCTCTCAAAAATATTTTAATGGCCATTACAAGAAGTTTGTAGTATTAACTGTAACCTCATAAATTCATAATACTGCACAAATCAGTTTTCCATTTTTTCAATCTAAACTACCTTTGGGTCCAGTTTTAGTACCTAGCTCGTCTGTCATTCTTTGTCTCTTCAATGCTTCCAGGCTTTTATAGAATAACCACTAAATATCAAGAAATAAACAAGGCCAGAATCTATGGATTCATTTAGATCTGTGACTCTGTCTTACAAAGCTTTCTGAAAATGCTTTCTATGCTGAGATTATTCTGTGTGCTGGAGGAAACAGGAATATAGCACAAAGCAGATGTTCTACAACCAAGAATTGGTCGTCTCATCTGAGCCAAGGATTGTTCTTATTTAGACGAATATGTTTTGGTTTCTGACTATGATTGAAAAATCTTTTGGAAGTATAGCCTCACATTTTTCTAGTATTTTGCATTGTGTACACATTTTATCATGTGCTTTCTCTATTAATTATATTATCATATTTTTCATTGTTTCATAATTTATTAGTTCATACTCAGAGCATATCTTAAATTGTCCATATTCTTTAGAATTTCTTTAAACTTAGGCTCATTTAAATTATAATCTATATTTTTTCTTTATTGCTGTCATAACAAATTGCCACAGACTTCACAGCTGAAAGTTTAACAGGTTATCTTCTGTATTTTGGCATAGGCAGGGCTGTTTGCTTTCTGGGAGTTCTAGAGGAGCAGCCTTGTACTTTCCAGTCTTGAAGAGTCCCCGTCCTTGGCTCCTTTACTTCACACTGTGTAAGTAGGTTGAGTGTTTTCCACACCACATTACTTATAGCTTTCTTCTGTTGTCACATAGAACTGTGACCACAGCTGGGAAAAAAGCTCTGCTGTAAGAGTCACATCATGCAAAGAGGTCACGTGAGAGTGTTGGTGATAGCTCTGTGCCGCCTTCATCACATTTGCAAAGCATAACACCACAGGTCCAGGGCTGTAGGATGTGGACATTCAGGAGGCCACTGCTATGCCTACTGCACAGGGGGTCAGGTGGGCAGTTCTGTTTTGGTTCTGACTTACTTTGTGTATTTTTTAAATATGAGTTCATATAGAAAAGCAATAGATTTAGTGATTTATTAAAGTACCTTAAACTTTCATCAAGAGGAAGTTAAAATACTCCTATTTAATTAAAAATCTTATTTTGAAGTCTCTTCAATTTTTTGAAATACCTTTGCATTTAGCTTTTTAGGCTCTTAGCATTTTAAAAACTTTTTGTAGTTTTCTTTACTGAGTTGTCAAGAATGTATATAATATATTTTTCTCCTTTTGCACACCTAAGTGTATCCTTCACATGCTAATTCTCATTGATTTGCCAAGATTTCTTTTAAACTTTGAGTGTACAATTGCACACATACATACTTTTCTGAACAGATTTAAGGAGTAGTAATATATGCAGTGATATGAAATGTGTGTAGTGTAGTGTTTGGATTTTTCTTCTAGCATGTGGTAAATGCTTGTCAATAGACATTAGGCCATACGGTCAGATTTCTATTTCTTATATTGGTCTCAATTAGTTGTCTTCTTATTAAGAGAAATAATGTCAAAGACTTTATTCTGCCTATTCAAACTTATTTTCATCCTTTTTTCCTGCATATGTCATGAAATTCAACATCTACACACACACACACACACACACACACACACACACAACATTAAATCTTATATCTCAAGGAAATTTTCCTCTGGAGTCCATTCCTGTTTCACACCTCCCTGTGTTCTCATTTTTTATATTACCTTGTCATATACCTTAAATTAGCTAGTATCTTTTTATATATTCACATCACATTTTTGCAAGGTAGATAAAAGAAATTGCTCTCAAGCGATGAGAGTTTTACTTGCTGTGTTTCAGTTTAAAACATACTTTCCCCCCAGAAAAACTAGTTTTATAAACATTTGCAAACAGACTGCATAAAGGAAATTGCTGACACAACGTAACTGCATCTATAATTGTGCAAATGATAGGATGGCATACAGAGAGCAAAGAAGATAGAGCAAAAACTGGGCTATATTTTCAACTTAAGTCAGTGTTGAAAGGGGGACTAATGCCATTGAGATAAGTAAACAATTTGAAGTGTGTAAAGTATTTCTATTTGTAGACAGTTGATCAGAGTGCTTCAAATAGAAATATGTGACTTACAGCCTAAGTGAACCTATGCATTATATGCTTATAGATTAAGGGTGTATAATGATTTGGAAAAAAAGAACATATTGTGATCTGGAAAAATTTTTCTAAGCTCCAGGTTTTTCATTGCAGTGGTAGTACTTTTATCATGGTTCTGTGACTTATAATGATGTCTTTAAATTATATACATACATACAGACATGTGTGTGACTTCTATATTAGGCATCATTCTTTTCTGCATCACCAGTAAAAGTTGGCTTAAATGCATATTGTTTGTTGTTTCTCTCCTGCTCCATCTATGTATTACTCTGGTGTTCTCTTGAATGTGTAGCTCAGGTTAAAGAATAATCACTCTAATTCCAGTCTTGCTCTTGCTACCTTTATGACTTTTAGCAAGTCATTTACAATTTGTGAGCCTCAGGTTTTAGTTTCCCAAAATAATAACAAGGAGCCAAACTATTATGAACTTCACCTTCAATAGCAGTATGATGTGTTTCTAAGGTGAATATGCTGGTAATACTATTATAACTAATACTGAGTACTTAATTTGTGCTAATACTTTTCTGCATATTTCACATGTAAAATAATTTTAGTCCCTATAAAACTATCATATTAGCACTGTAATATTTAATTTTAAAGGTGAGGGAATGAAACACAGAAAGTTAAGGAATTGTTTTAGATAACAGAGTTTGTAAGTGTCAGAGCTGGTGTTTGAATTCAAGAATCTGTCTCCAGAGATTATCTGATGCATAATCATGTATTGATATTTATTTTCAGAATGGTGACAAAATAATATCTCTGTTACAGCTAGCCTTAGACAAATCTTCAAAGAGATCACATTGTTTCTTGTATTTTTCTTTTTATTACTTGTCTACCTCAGCTTTCTCAAGCACCTCATGCTTGCCTTGTATTTGCAAGTCAATATTCTATTTTCTATATACCAATGTATTCATTTTTGCATTCCAATATTTGGAAGTGCAGTTTCTTTGAGATTTTACTCTATATTAAAAATTGAATAGCAGATTTAAAGTAAGTGAAAAGCAAGATGTTCAGTAACAATTTTAATCGGAAGAGACTTGGACTTGATTGTAGAATTTAATATATGATTTTTGAATATATGACATTGGAAGATGTCACACTGGTTGTGTACATAATCAGGCACATGACTGAGCTATTTAGGAATACTATTGACACACACTGGTAAATTAAAATTTTTTATGTGTTACTCTTTAACCTAGGAGAACCAGAATTGTGTATACTGAATGTCTCTCTTTTAAAATAGCCAGATGTTTAAAACATATTAATATGCTGTCATATTAATATGTTTCCTGCAAACAAATAACTGAATTGTTGCTTAAGAAATTCTTTAAAATGAATTTCTTAAAGTCTTAATTAAAATAAATCTAATTTTTTAAAGATTTCCAGTTTGAAGTGGCAATGAGAAACCAATGACACATTCATTTCTTATTTTATTGAACTGAGAATTAAGAGAGGTTATAATTTTTTTTTAAAGTGAAACCTGCTTTTAGTCCTTTGTCTTTCTTACTCTTAATTTTAAATTTTTTGCCAAAGTGTTTGATTTATGCCATTCTTGCCTTGCCAAGTTTGTAGCTAGGTCATCCTTGAGAGACAAATTGGCACTATTTGAAAGAGACTACTTTGAAATTATGGATAAACAATTTGTTTAGGTGTGATTACACTGTCTAAGCTTTTGTCAGTTCCTCTTGTTATTTTTTTTTCCCTGGGGGGATTACAGCAGATGTTTTAGTTTTTGTGATAAAGGTCAGGTTGTTCTCTTTCTGCATGACTATTAGGAAGAATACTCATGAAAAACTATTTGTTGAACTGTATTTAGACTGGTGCATTTACATACTGAAAAGTTGAATTTACTTTGGATGAGTTATGAAAGAGGTAATGGAGGCATTATTTGAACTGTGCGGAAAGAAAGGCTCTTGCCTCACAGTGGTTGTACAGATTGAAGTGCTCCTGTAGTTCCATGCTCAGCTTCCATCTTGACATTGCTCGTGAGACTCTTGTTACCATTAATTTCTCCATCCCTCAGCTACACAGGGATCCATGGAAAACAGAAATTATGTGTTCACAGGCGAGGGTGTGTTGATCACTCCAAGCACAGAACCTGTGATATTATGAGTGTCTTCTCGTTTAGTGTTTTCTGAGTGAAGACATGAGTGAGTGAGTGAATGTTGTCATTCCAAATAGTAAGTCACATTTAGTTTTCTGCAAACCAAGAATGTGAAAGTACTGCAAAGAAGAATATCTACATGTGCATTTGTGTGTGCAGAAGTAAAGTATGAACATTAAGAAGAATGCTGGTTCTGAGACAATTCTTTTGCAAAAGGGAAGGGTTCTAAGAGGTGGAAGGAGGGTAGGCAGCAGGGAGGGAGAAGAAAAAAAAATAAGATATACCACATGTGTGTACTACCCCTCCATGATGAATGTAATCTTCATGTACCACAAGTATGTACAATTCAAAAATAAAATCCAGTAAACACACTATATAAGTATTGCATGAGAATAGTATAATAATATGATAAAATCATTATATCATAACTTTGAGTGAAGAAAGATTCTATTTAGGTCAAGAAAGAAAGATTAGCTTTTATATATGCCAATGAAAGCTTTTTTTTTAATGGTCAGAATTTTTAAGCAATTAATGTAAATCAGTCTTTGAGGACCTATTTAATTCTCAGGAGATATAGTTAGGAAATCTGTTCAAAGTTGATTCCAAAGTTGTAATTCCAAGGAGTCTGTTGTAGTAAAGATGTGCAGGTTAAACAAAATTTTACTTGATTGAAGGGCCATTTTTCTGCGGACATGTGATTAAATTTGAGAGTCTTGCCAACTAACCTGAAATATTTTGCTGTGCCTTCATTTCTAGTTAATAGGTTCAAAATTTAAATATACTTCTCTATCTAGCCCAGCACTGCCCTGGTCAGTATGTGGGAGAACTGTCAGCTTCCCAGTGTGCCTCTGGCAAGAGTCAACTGGAGCCCCCTTCTCCAAAACCTCTGAGCAAGCGAGAATTACTGAGACTCTCTTGACTGATCCACCCCAGCCCGTCCCACCCTGCAAGTCCCTGGAGCCCCTGCCTCCAAGCCAGCTGAGCCAGTGAGAAGTATTGGGACACTTCTGGCCCCTGACCTACCTGAACCCGGCCCAGGGAGAGGTTCAGCCCTACCCGGTGCTCCCTGGGCCAGGGACAAACAGAGGGGAACCACAGGCTCACAGTTGTGCCAGAAGGGCTTTAAGAAAAAGTAACTGAATACAATAGCTAGATTCAGGCTAGGCATAACTGGATAATCTCAAACTTAATAGAGTGGCACCCAAATGTCATTACACACTAAGGTTGTAACTGCACCAAAGCTCTACACAAAAGGTCAGAGGTCAGTGCTATGCAAAAGGACAAAGACAAGGAGAAAAATGCAATCTCAAGCCAAGAGCCCACCGATAACTGCAGAGGACACTAGCTCAGTTGAAATGAATGAATTAGCAGAGGTGGAAGCAAAGAAACAACAGCAAAAGGTAAAGAGGAACTCAGACCAGAATTAGCACTGAAATAAAAAAAGAAATTTTTGAATACATAGCATGAGAAGTAATGAATCAAATCTAGAAGTGTATTGGGGAAACCCAATGCCCACGCAGAACAAGAGCAGAGAACACTATTCCAGATGAAACAAATGAATTAACAGGGTCGCGAGCAAAGAAACAACAGCAGAAAGGTAAAGAGGAACTCAGAGAAGAAATAATTTCTAAAAAAGAAAAAAGAAATATTTGAAATCATAGCATCTGAAGCAGAGAATCAATTATGGAAATATATGGAGAAAATGCAATTTGGAAAAAACTGCAGTAAAAGAATTAATAGCTACCTCTAAAGAAGATACTGATTAAAAAAGATAGAGGAGATTAGAAATATGATGGATTCCTAGAATGAGCAATACAGGAAAGAAATAGATCACATGAAGCAGAGTCAAAGAGACATAGAAACATTTAAAATCTCAATCACGAGTCTACATAACCATCTGAGTGAAACTGAAGACAGAGTTTCAGATCTTGAAGATGCTGGTGCAGCTAGTGAATATGTGAGAAAGGATCTCTTAAAAAACAACAAGGATGCAGGAAAAAATAATGTATCACCTGCAACATGATGCCAAGATGAACAATGTGAGATTAATTGGCATCAATGAGAAAGAAGGAGTCAATACAAATGATATAAAAAGAATATTGGCAGAAGTAATAGCAGAAAACTTCTCACATATGAGGAAACAATCTAATATTCAGGAAACCAAAGCATAAAGAATGACAAATAACTTCAACCTAACTAAAAACACAGTGAGACATATAACAGTCAAGATCACAGAAATCCAACATAAGAATAACATACTGAAAGCAACTGGAGAAGAGAAGCAGATCACATTCAAAGGAAAACCCATCAGAATTACAGCCTATTTCTCTTCACAAACCATGAAGGCAAGGAGAGCATGGAGCAGAGTTCTTCACGTCCTCTAAGAAAACAAATTCCAGCCCAGACTACTATACCCTGTAAAATTCTCTTTCCAGCTTGATGGAGAAGTGAAATACTTCAACAAGAAAGAACAACTAAAGAATTTCATGATGACAAAGCCATCCATGCACAGGCTACTGAAAGATGTTCTAGAGAGAGACCACAATGACCAGAACTCCATGAATGAGAACGGAAGGAACCCAATAAACAGGGCAAACAATTAAGCACAATAGAAAAAGAAGTACACAACAGCAGATAAATAACATGGCAATCATAAGTCAACACATTTCAACTATAGCAATCAAAGTAAATGGAGTCAACTCACCAATTAAGAGAAATACACTGGCACAGTGGATTAGGAAACAAAATCCAACAATATGCTGTATACAAGAAACACACTTAACTAAAAAAGATATTCATAAGCTTAAAGTCAAGGGATGGAAAACAATACTACATGCCCCAGCACCTTCAGAAAAAATCAGGAGTAGCAATTCTGTTCTCAGACAGTCTGAACTTCAAACCAAGAAGGATCAAATGAAATAAAGAAGGCCACTATATATTGGTTAGAGGAAAAGTTCAAGAGGAAGAGGTAATATTCATAAGTATATATGCACCAAACACAGGAACACCCAAATATATAAGACAAATCTTAATGGGGATGAAAAATATAATATCCAAGACAACAATCTTAACAGGACACCTTAACAACCCCTTATCTCAAAAGGATAGGTCAATCAGACAAAAAAATTAGCAAAGAAGTAGCAGAACTGAACCAGAGCTTGGAACAAATGGACCTGGTGGACATATACAGAAATTTCCACACAACCACACCTGAATACACTTCTTTTTTCAGCTGCACACAGGTCATTTTCTAAAATAGACCACATATTAGGCCATAGGTCATGTTTAAGTATATGCAAAAAACCAGATATTATCCTATGCATATTATCCAACCACAGTGCAATGAAACTGGAAATATTTGAGACAAGAAAACAGAAAAACCCACTAAAACATGGAAATTAAACAACACTCTACTCAGCAATCAATTGGTCATAGAAGAAATTAAAGAAGAAATTGAACAATATGTACAGTTCAATGAAAATTCAACCACAACATACCAGAATTTATGGGATGAGATGAAAGCAGTTCTCAGAAGGAAAAATCATAGCTATGAACTCACACATTAGGAAAACAGAACTCGCCAAATAAACATCCTAATATTGCACCTCCGACATCTAGAAAAAGAAGAGCAAATAAAACCAAGAGTCCATAGATGGGAAGAAATCATAAAGATGAGAGCAGAAATTGATTCAATTGAGATGAAGAAATCAGTTCAAAGAATTAATGAATCAAAAAGCTTGTTCTTGGAAAGACTAAATAAAATTGATAAGCCCATACCTAACCTCCTTAGAAAGAAGAGAGAAAAACTTCAAATACAAGCAGTAAGAAAGGAAGAAGGTGCAATCATCACAGACCCAATGGAAATTCAGAAAACTATCAATAGCTGCTTTAAAAGTCTTTACAGTCATAGAATAGAAGACACAGAAGAAATGGACAGATTCCTTGAAAGGTAAAAATTACCAAAATTGAATCAAGAAGATAGAAAAACTCCAATGAGATATGAAACGTAAAAAAAATTCTGCCAGCAAGGAAAAGTTCAAGTCCTGGTGGCTGCACAGCTGAATTCTACAAGAAATTTAGAGAAGATATAATCCTCCTCAAACTCTTCAATGAAATTGAGAAGGAAACAATCTTCCCAAAATCATTTCTGGAGACGAGTATTATACTTAGTACAAAACCCGGGAAAGACACAACCAAAAAGGAGAACTACAGGCCAATCTCTCTCATGAACATAGGTGCAAAAATGCTCAATAAAATCATAGCAAATAGAATACAGCAAATAATCTAGAAGATCATAAAACATGATCAGGTGGGATTCATCCAGGGATGCCAGGATAGTGCAATATTCACAAATCTAAAAATATAGTACACTATATTAAAAGAGTGAAATCTAAAAACCACATGATCAACTCAATTGATGAAGAAAAAGCTTTTGACAAAGTCCAACACTATTCATTTAGAAAGTCCTACAGAAAATTGGAATAGAAGGCCTCTATCTCAATTTGATAAAAGCCATCTATGACAACCCAATGGCTAATATAATCCTAAATGGGGAAAATTGAAATTTTTTACTCTTCGATCTAGAACAAGACAATGATGTCCTCTATCACCCCTCATGTTCAATATAGTGCTGGAATCATTAGCAACAGCCATTAGAAAAGAGGGAAAAATAAAAGGAATAAGAATAGGTAAAGAAGAAGTTAAATTATAACTATTTGCAGATGACATGATACTTTATTTGGAAGACCCAAAGTCCACCAAGAAGCTACTACAATTGGTATACAAATTCAGTAGCATAGCAGGATAAAAAGTCAGTACTCACAAGTCAATAGCATTACTCTACACAGAAAACAAACACAGAGAGGGAAACTATAGAAACAATACGTTTTATAATAGCACTGCAGAAAATGAAATGCCTTGGAATTCACTGAACCAAGGAACTCAAAGATCTTTTAATGGAAAATTACAGTACCCTAAGAAAAAGATTGTGGAAGATTTCAGAAAATGGAAAGATATTCTAACTCCTGGATTGGAAGAACCAACATCGTGAAGATGGCCATACTCCTAAAATTTTTGTACAAATTGAATGGAATCCCTATCAACTGCCAGACATAGTATACCTCCAGACATAGAGAAATTGTTCCTAAAATTTATTTTTACTAGAAAAGACCTAGAACAACAAAGGCATTCCTGGCCAACAAAGACAAGGCATGAAATATCACAATTCTTGTCTTGAAATTATACTACAAAGCTACTGTGATAAAATCAACATGGTATTGGCAACAAAATAGACCTGAGGATCAGTGGAATAGATTAGCAGACGCAGAGGCATCTACAAAAACACTCAGCCATCTTATCTTCAACAAAGGGGCTACACAAACTCACTGGAAGAAAGATAGCCTCTTTAACAAATGGTGCTGGAAAACATGGCTTTCTACATGCCGAAAACTAAAACTTGACCCAGCTCTATCACCATGCACTAAGTTAAAGTCAAAATGGATTGAAGATCTAAACATTAAAACAGAAACACTCAATCTCCTGGAAGAGAAAGTAGGAGGAACTCTTGAAGACATAGGGGT
>PVKA01038538.1:0-20165 GCA_004027165.1 Ctenomys sociabilis
TGGGCCAAAAATAAAAAATTGTAAGTTACAAAAGACAAAAGTAGTTATCCTTTTTGTTGTTTTTTCATATGTAGTCTATTTTCTTACCATAGTCTTGAAAGGCTTGAAATTTGATGAGATGATTGTGATATGTTCTAGAACCAAACTGAGTTTTTAACTTGGTTTTTAGATGCAGGATGTTTCATTTTCCAAATGCTGTATCATTAATCACTGTAGGGAAGTGGAAAGTCTCTGGAGTCCATGCCCATTCCTTATAAGAGAGGGATCCCCAAGATAAAGAAGGACCATATTGTGGTGAAATATCTGTACATATATATCTGTATCTGTATCTATATCTGTGTCTGTATATACAAAATAGGATAGATATGCAGCTACTTTCTTTCAATTCAATGAGAAAAAGATTTGTACTAGTAATGTTTAGACAGGATATCATGTCTGTATCTTGTACTCTGAATAACTACTATGAAGAGAACAATATGCAATGTATTAATTATTGTATTGTAACTACTATCCTGTTTTGAAACTATCTCATTGCTATTTGTTTCTCAATAAAATTAATAAAAAAAAAAGAAAGGGATCCCTATTCTCGTCCTTTCCTCACTCATGTGGATGTTGAAAGATCATATTTTCTTGTTCCTAAATGCTAAGGTGTTTTCTAGTTTTGTCTTGGTAGTTCTACTGGAATTGTCACAAAGGAGGCAGGGGAACTGCATATCCATGAGCCAGTACATTTGTCAAAATAATAATAATCTTTGGACTTTTTTCATAGGTATTAATATTTATTACACAATATTTATTTTTATCAAATAAATTTCCTTAGCTATTCTGTAACAATTGTGAGCTGTCCAGTTAATCCCTTAAAGCCTACAGTCTAGGCCTGTAATGGTGAACCTTTTCAACTTTCTGTGATAGCAAACATCCTGCGGTGGCATATGTGGATATTGGAAGATAGTAATAGCGATCATATTTTCATGTTTCTAAATGGTTTGCCATGACAGGAGTCTAGGTCATTGTTATAAATTATTGTTGTTTTAGGAGCTTTTTTTCTCTGACAGGATCTCTCTTTTACTTGTTTTAAACGTTTTATTTTGGTGTAATCTTACATTTGCTGAATAATTACAATGATAAGAAAACAACTTCTATATGTCTTTTATTTAGATTTACTAGTAGTTAATATTTTACGAAATTTAAAGTCTTATTTTTTTCCATCTCTGTAGTCCACACTGGACTGGAACATCCTATGTAGTTTAGGCTGGCCCAGAACTTGTGATATCTTGCCTCAGCCTTCTGTATGGTGTGATTACAGGCATGCACTACCATGCCTGGTTCATGAAATTTATCTTTTTGAGTCTTTGTCTACCTGTATGAACATTTGCAGAACATTTAAGAATTTGTAGGAAATGTTATGATGGTTTACTCCTACTCAAACATATTTTTTCTAAGAACAAGGATATTTCTTAAGTGACTATAGTATGATTGCAGAAATGCTGAAAATTAAATATTAATGCTGTATTATAATAAACAGTCCATATTCATATTTCACAATTAAACTTCTTTGCTTGGTCCAAGATATTTTCCAAGATCAGGCATTGTATTGGTGTTTTATCTTTTTAGCTTCCATCTTTTAAACAGGTGTGCTTCCATAGAGTCTCTGTTTTTCACAATTTTGGCCTTTTCTTTAGTTCTCTTTTGTCCAGTTCCTCAGTGGTGCATGCCTTCATTTGGGTTTGTCAGCTGTTTCCTCATGATTCAATTCAGGTTATGTGTATTTGACAGGATCTCAAGGGTTTTTAATCCATTTTTTTTTTTTTTTCTTGACCTAGTAAAGAAACACAACTACCTAGTAGACTTTTGGTCTCATAGATGGCAAAGCTCTCTGCCAGAGCATTAGATTCAAGAGGAGACCTAGACTTCAGTGGCTCAAGCAGGCTATGGTTCATACATATTTGGTCTGTGTGATGTTTTTTAAAACAGTGGGTCCATCTTTAAAGGTCTTGATGTTTGGAACTCCAGGCTTGCAGCTGCACTTGAGAAGTTTGCAGATCTGGTGACCCAAGTCTGTATGTCCATAGTCTGGTGTGAGTTCACCTGCTTTCTTTTGATGTAGCTCCAACTCACAGGATAGCATGTGTACTGCATGTCACCTGAGGTTTTGCTCCTTGAGGCTGTTTCATCCCTGTAAGTCTGTAATTCTGAAATCTCCGCACCATCTTCTACTCTATTCTTCCAGAGCCCCTGGAAACCATTTGGCATTTCATATCTGCTCATGTTTATTTTCTCTTGAAAAAAAATTTTTTGGTCTATATTCTTGTGTTTATGTCTCTCCAGCAGTGAATCCATTTGCATTCACCCTTCCCAAAGGTAAATTGTCATGCCAGCAGCAGTACTTTGGAATATCCAAGGCTGGCTTCCAAGGAGTGAGTTCACTGAGTCGCTTCCTCACTTTCAGTTAGTTTAGGAAGTGCTGCATCTCTAGAGGAATCTGCAACAATCTGGGGAAATCAGACATGTGTTTTCTGAGAAGTTGACTGAGCCAGCTATGCACAGGAGTTTGTTGGGGAAGGAAGACTCAGTATTTGATACTTGACCTAGAAAATCAAGCTTTTCCCTAGCCCTGCAAAATAGACCTCTTTGGTTTGGAATATGGACACCATGGATCCCTGATTTGCAATTTATGAATAATGACAAAAATAATAGCTAATATTCAATATTTACCACATGGTAGGTGTTATGTATATTTCTATTTATACACATGCAGTTAAATAGTTTCTAAGTAGGTACTTTTATCATCTCATTTTGCAAGTAATAAACTGAGGCTCAGAGAAGGTAAGTTACATGCCCAAAGTCCCAAAGAAACACAATGAGCATTCACATCAGGCTTGTCTGCTCTCAAAGTAAACATTTTTTAATGACATAGAGAACTGATTTTTGGTAAACAAATATCCTAAGAAGTTACTTATGTAACTTTTCAGTGAGTGAAATGACAAGTGTGATTCCAGCTATTGTGTTTGGAGCCCTGTGATTTTCTTACTGTGCTTAGAATGTTTTGAATGTCTGTATCGTCTGCAATTAATTTCTTTTGTGAGTTGTTGGGGCTGTTTCCCTGGCTCTGGATTTGAAATGTAGGGGCCAGCAAGCCTTTCTGAGTAGCACTTACCAGGTGGCTAATGAGATGGGATTTAGAAAAGAAATAGGGAATTAAAGGAGCAGGGGAGAGATCACTGAAGACTAAACAAGCTCTTTTATAGGCTTGCACTCCCTTTTCTCCAAAAAGGAAAAAAAAAAAAATCAGGCAGAGATAAGGGTCCTGCACAGGTCAAACCAAGGAGAAATATAAGATCTGTGACATTTGAGTCTCCTGGCTGTTGTTGACTCTGTCTTATTTGAGAAGACTTAGAAAGAAGAGAAAAGTACTCTGGCTTCCTGTGTATGGAAAAAAGCATCTTTATTTTCAGAACAGGATTACTGTTCTTGTTTAGGTCTTTGTCATTACTGTGATATGGCCAGACGATTAAAGAGGTAGGTGAGAGCTGATGGGCTTCTGTATTTCCACAAAATGCCCTGAAGGCTTATTAGAATGTACATGCCTGTCACACCTAAGGAATGTGATTAACTGAGGGTAGCCCAGGCCCTGCTTTTTACTTTTCTTATTCACACCCTTAATGTGTTAGTGGGTATTTTCTACAAGCAAAACATTTTTCTTTAGGATTGCAGTACCACAATCAAAATTAGAAAGATCAGCACTGACACATTTCTCCCATCTAATCCTTACATCATGCTCAGCTTTCACCCAATAATGTCCTATTTTGCAAAATAGGACAGAACAACCATGTAATTGTCATTGTCTTTTTTAGGTTCAATCCCATTTCTCCTTTACTTTTATAACCTCAACGTTTTTGAAGATTACAGCAGGATTATTTTGCCAAATGTCTATCCACTTGTTTTTTTTTGATGTTTCTTTGTGATTAGATTTAGTTCATGCATCTTGGGCAGGAGTATAAGAAGTGATGTATGTTCTCAGTGCATATTAGAAAGGAGTGCATAGTTTCAGTTTCTTCTGTTCCTGCTGATAGTAACTTTAGTCTTCTCTGCTATGAAGTTAATCTTTTCCCCTTACCAAATAAGAATTTTGTGGGGAGGCTTTTGTTTTTTAAAGTTTTGGGCCATAAGTATACTATTATGTATTAAACTTTCCATTTATTAATTTATGGGTTCATATATTTCTATTTTACTTAGTTTCTCATAATTTAGCACTGTCACCATTTGGATGCTCAGATTGTTTCAGTGAGAGCCCTGCTATGTCCTTTTGAGATACCCTTAAGTTCTGATCCAACATTACTGTGTTGACTTACCATTTTCTTGTTCATATTTGTCATTCTCTTTTCCAACAACAAGAAGCATGGCCCCAGTTGTCTATAAAACAACAATATGACCTGTGTGCCTTTGAGTAACTGATCTCTAATGGCTTTGGACTGAACTGTTTATGGAGAAAAGAATGGGCTTGTGGGGAGATCTGCTTTGTGAATAGGCTCCTCTGCTGAGTGCATTGAAGGATCTTCTGACTTCTGACCTCTTTGGAGAGATGTGGCCTAGTGCTGGAAGGAACATACTTTGCAGTTGCCTAGATAACAATGTCAGTTCCACTTCTAGGGGACCTTGGCCAGTCGCCAGCTATGCTGAGTCTCTGTTTCTTCATTTGGTCAAATGCTGACAATGGTAACATAGATGACTGTTGATGTCTCAGGTTTCCACATCTACAGAGAACTAGGATGGTTGTGTCTATTCTGAACATGTGCAAACTTCCCTAAACAGTACACAAAGCAACTATCTGCATAGCATTTTACACTGTGTTAGGTATTACACATTATCTAGATAATTTGAAGTATATAGTAGTATGTGTGCAGGACATATGCAACTATTTATACTATGTCTTTTTGTATAAGGGGACTAAGCATCTATGATTTGGTATCCTTGGAGGGTTCTGAAGTTGATACTAGGAATACCAAGGAACTAATTCATGGCTATGAGGACTAAATAGAAATAAAGACTCAGTCACTCTTCCAGGATGAGCACAAGTGAGGGTTATTCAAATCTTGAATAGAACCTTGTCTAAGTTGCGAGGTTATATCCTCAAGCCAACCTTTGTCTGTCTGGTGAAACCAAAATTCCTGTAGTTGTGCCTTATTACAATGTTTTGATTTTAATTTGCAGTCCTAAATTACCAAATGCACATAACAGGTTCTTTAGTTTTGTTTTGAGTAATTATCCTTTAAGTGGTTGTGTCTAGGGTTGCTGGCTGTTTATTCTGACATTGGGGCAGACATAATTGCTTTGACTTACAAACATTAATTATTACAGTCATTGGAAGCTGTGTGAGAGGTACTTACCACCTACTCAGTGATTTGCTTTCTTTCCAGAAGCTTTTAAGAAAACTGCAGGGTGGCCAGCAGGCATATTTGGGATTTGGAGTTGGAGGGGAGTTGGCAAATCTTTCTGGATTCTACAAATGAGTATCTGCATTTTTTGTCTTCATGGCCACCACCCCTGTCCTCTGAGTCCTTGCCTGGAGTGTGGCCTTCTGGTCTGCTAGTTCTGTTTCCACTTCTACTCTATTTTCCCCACACAACACCTTTCACTGGATGCCCTTGTTATGCCATGAATAACACCTGCACTCCTTGTCTTGGCTCCAGAGGCTGTCATGATTCATGATCTGCTCCAGCCTCCCGAGAGGCTCTTTTTCACCTGAACCTTACTACTGTCAAATTCTGGGGACATTGTGATAAATACTAAATCTCAGACCCCTAGCCTCTCTCAATCAGGATCTGCATTTTAACAATCTCCTGGGAGGTTTGGTCATACAAAGACCATTCATTGTCCTCACTTGGAAACAGATGTATCTTCACCTCTTTTAGGTCTTGTCTTGCTTGTTACTTTCCAGAAAAGCCTCCTTAAACTACCCTTTGGTAAACAATTTTTTACTCAATGCAGGAGTTTATTTTTCACAATTTACATTGTTATTCGAAACCACCTGCCTTGCAGATGTTACCTTGTGTTATTACTCCTCCATTCTTGTTGTTTAGCATATCACCAGCCCTGGCTCTGGTATGTGGTAGGTTTCAGAGAGGTACTTGTTGGATGAATCATGTACTTTTTGCAGCAATGTCTTGAGATCCTTGATATTCTCTCATTGTTTAGGGATAAAGTGAAGTCCAGAGAGGGACATTTATCGTGTACACATTTGGCTAGATATGAGATTACTTGGACTTTTTACTTTCACTTTGACAACCAAGCGCAGGGAGGGTCAGATAAAGTTAGTTACTTGGGCAAGTTATTTGACTTTTCTGTTATCCCTACCTCTCTGCTCCTAGACTCAACAAATAACTTATATGGTTATTGTGAAGATTAAATGAATGAGTATGTATAAAGCTGTATTGATCAGCTGTTGCATAACAAGTTACCCCTAATTTATCAGGTAAAAAGAACAAATTTACATGCTTATTTTTTAAGCTCTATGGCTCTGGAGTCTGAGCATAGCTTAGCTGGTGCTTCTGGTTCAGGGGCTCAGGGGTTTGCAGTTAGAGCTGCAGTCATTTTAGGCTTTGATTGGGGCTGGAGAATTTGCTTCCAGGCTCCAGGATGTAGGTGCTGAAAGGTTACTTACTTTTTGCTATGAGACTCTCTGCATAGATTGCCTGAGTATCTTCATGATATGGAAACAGTAGGAAGGAGAGCTCACAAACCAGAGTACCCAAGATAGATGTCATGTTTTTTTCATAACTTCTTGCATCTGGAGGGTCTGGGGTTGATACAGGGGGAAAAAAATCTACCAACTTTCTGCATATCTGGTAGAAGTTTGTGTTCTTTGAAAGTGAAGAATGAATAGTAGGAGCAATGGAGGTTAAGAGCAGAATATATTTATTGAGAGAAAAAGGCTTTTGTTGGAGAGACAGACAGGCTCCTACGTGGGTTATTGAGGACCCTGCCTTTTCTAGGGATTTTTATAGAGCAAATCCATGACATGAGGCTGGTGCAAGGTAGAGAAAATTGGGAATTCATAAGGTTGGATTGAGGTGGGACAAAATCATGGTCATAAGATTATAATGCTCAGGTAAAATTGATTAAATCGGGATCAAATGGGGAAACAAGTCACATAGTAAGCCCGCATGAATAAAGAACAGCAGCTCTTCCTGTAGGGGTTCAGGTCAGTGGTTCATCCTGGTCTTCTCAAGGTGATAGAGACCCATTTAGAGTATCAGTACCTGAGGTTTATCTTTTAGGAAGTATGAGGGTGCATTTGTTTTACCTTTTGTCTTGAGGTAAGGTCTGGCCTCCAAGGGAAGTGCCTGTCTCCTTCACAGTCTCATTATCTGCCCTGGCTCCTTTGATGGCCTAGTACTATCTGGCTGCCAGGAATATTTTATTTAATTTAGCTGCCTGTAACAGGGTCACCCAACCACCCTCAAACTTTCTTTTTTTTTTTTTTTTTGTGTTGGGGTGGGGTGCAGATTGAACTTAGAACCTTGTGCTTGTCAGGCAGCCAGGCACTTACATGGCTGAGCTATCTCCCTAGCCCTTAAACTTTCGAGGGCTTATTTCTCTATGCAGCATAGAGGAGGAGAAGTCAGAAGTTACGGTGCAGACTGATGTAAATTTATGGCAGAAAAGTCAAAGTAAATTTATTGCAGAAGCTGCAATCACTTCCCACTTCTAAGAGTTGGGGGCTCAGAACTGGGTGGTTGCTGAATATGGGGGAGAGGTCCTGTTTTATGAGTTTGGGGCCATCTCCACCCACCTGGAAAGTCAAGGTCGTACAGTGCAGCATCAGTTAATTATTGCTCACAGTTTGGGAATAGTTGAGCATATTGAAACCTCAAAGGGTAAGGGGAGTGTTTTATTTCTTCTCTGTCTGATGTTAGCTACAGAGACTGTTTTTCTTTTCCTCTCCTCTAAAAGAGCTGAGCTCATGTCTTTTATTCTAACCTTGGGGTGGGGGCTATTGTCCCATCTTTCTGTACATTAATTACCCCCTCTGGAAATGATCATCCAACTGCTGTTGGGATCAGGGTGGCCACCCCTCTGGCTACTTTCAGCTGGAGAGGGGCACTGGCTCAGGCAGTAGATGATGACCACTTCCATAGAGAGGTAGATGTAGCAGGCTGCAGTAGAAGGGAGGACCTTTGTAGTTGGCTCCCTCTAGAGGACTGTCTGCATTTTCATAGCATTGATGTGATCAGAAATTAATCCAGTAAGGCAGGTAAGTACAAGGGGCCAAACAGGCACAGTGATAATTAATAAGCTCTGGCCCTAGTATGAATTGCTGAATTATTATGGTTATCATCTAATATGGCTGAAGCCCATAAAACAACAGCTTATCTTCCCAGTGCTACCTTCCCGCTCCTTCAACTCAACTGAGGATGCAGTTTCCTTTCACCTTTCCCGCCACCTCAGGCAAGGGCCCAATCAGCTCCTCAACAGCTTCTCAGATATTTCTAATCATCCCCCTCAAACTCCACCCCTAACAAAAGTTCATAAAAACCTCAGCTTTCTTTGTCTCAGGCCAGAGGATCTACCTAACCCATCCTCTCCATGTCTTTGGAGTTAAAGGCTTCTTTTATCTTTCCTATCTCTTTACTGTTCCTCCAAAAAATTTATCAATACAGCAACAAAGGGTCCCAAGAGAAGAAAGAGCTAGGTTGATACAGAAGGGCCATGTCTTTTATTCTAACCCTATATTGGGTCCTATCTTTCCCTTTAAGCTGATCTCAGAAATGATGACCTGTTAATTCTGCCATTAGAGATGACAGTAACCAATTTAATTTACCCTCAGGAATTTGGTGTCATCTAGTTGTTATGACCAGGATCATTGTGGGGGATTCTAGAGGTTATGTACCATGGAAACATTTGGAATATTTCTTGATACCCTGTGTGCTTTATGGTAGGTTTGAGAGGTGTTCGTCACCACTGCCCCCATCACTGAGGCCATATCAAAGAGAGGATCAGTTCCAGAAAAAAACCCAGATTTTCTGGTACTAGATATTCCTTCTTTGTATGTGGCCTTCTCTAGTTAGATTTTATGCTCTGTCTCTTAGTTACCTTTATCTTTCCCAATAAAGAGAAATCCCCAGGATGGCAGGGTACTAGCACATTCCATGTAATTTCATGCCTTCTGCACATAGTCCTTATTTATTTATTTATTTATTTATTATTTTTGTATTTTAGGACAGGGTGTATAGGATCTCACTGTATAGATCAGACTTGTAGTAATCCTCCTGTTCATAGCCTCCCAAGGGCTGAGATTACAGGTGGGTGCCACCACGCCCAGTCGCAATTGCCATCTCAGTGTGCCCGGGGATGGGGCCGGCATGGCAGGCCAGGGGATTCAACTCTCAGACCCTGCATCTGCCTAAGCAGGCACTTTAATCTGCTGAGCTGTTTGGCTGGCCCAATCCTCCTTAATAGAACCACCATCAGGGTACCACAGTCTGCCTATGAAAGTACACTCCAAATTTTGTGTATCCTGGGAAAAGCAAACAGGTTAAAGACCCAAGATTTGTGTGATTTATACCTAATATATTCCTAAAGCATAAGAAAATTATTATTGAGTGCCTTTATCAAAAGAAATCAACAGAGGACTCCTTTCTAGAACATATAAAGATTTTTAAAAAATCAGGCCTCCAAAATTTAAAGACCCAATTCATAAATGGGCATCTGAGATGAATATACACTTGACAAATGAAGAGATAAAAATGGCAAATAAATATATGAAAAAATGTTAAACATCATTGGTCATGCAAGAGGTGCAAATTAAAACAATGCTGAGATACTATCATATGCCAGAAAGGATGGTTATAATCAAGAAATCAATGAATAAGGCCAGCAAGATAGTTCAGCCATATAGGCAAGCTTAGCTAGGTATAGAGGACCATGGTTTGATCTCTGGCACCACATGCCCTGCCAGCCCTGCCCTCAGGGTGGGCTGAGCTGGCCAAAAAAAAAAAAAGAAGCCAACCAGTAACAAGTACTGGAGCAGCTGTGGCTGTGGGGAAAGGAACCCTTCTCTACTGTTGGTGGGAGTGAAGGCTGGTATAACCACTGTGGAAATCAGTATGGAGATGCCTCAAAAAGCTAGGAGCAGTCTCGTTCAAGCCAGCTAGTCCCTTCCTAGGTGTTTTTCCCAAAGAAGTGAAATCATTGTACCATAGCGATATATAACCCATGTTTATAGAAGTTGTCATAGCTAAATCTTGGAAACAACCCAAATGCCCATCAGGTGAGGAAAGGATAAAAAAGATATGGTATTTTTACACCATGGAATATTATGCAACTATGAGAAAAGATAAAGTCCAGGTTTTTGTAGGTAAATGGATACAACTAGAGTCTATATTGGTAAATAAAATAAATCAGACCCACGTGTGCAAACATCATATTGTCTTGCTGGTATGAGAACCTGAAAGAATAATTAAAACCTGAAACATGCAACAGATACCGTAAAAGGTAAGAATTTGTTCAGTGGGAAAGAAGAAATGGGATGAGGAAAAGGACAAATGAAAGAAGGGAAAATATATTTAGGTATTAATGCAGGATAGTTTGGATAATTATATTGCTGATTTCTGCTGTTCTTTTGAAAGGAGCAGTTAATACTTAATTTTTTTTTCTTTTTAGTCTTTTTTTTTTTTCTTAATTTCTTAAAGCTTTTTTGTTATTGTTTGTTTTTCTTTAAATCAGTCTTTCATGTAAACCAAACTTGCATGTTTAAATCTGGTGACCTGAACAACTAATTTGAAGATAACAATGTAATACAGCAAGCATTGTTCAATTCCTATTACTTTGTGCAGTGAAATTTTGTATTATTTTTAATGCTGTCTCTCTCTTTTTTTTCTATCACTAGTTTGTATTCTTAAAAAAAAGAAAATTGAGTGTCTTTTGAGTTGGGTACTGCCTAAAGCACCGTGTATCCACAATTTTTAATGTTCATAGGCCTTCATGCTTCCTTTTTCCCCATCTGTAGTTTTAAAGGGAGAAACCATGGAACTATTGGCCATGGCTCACAGCAAGGCAGGGTAGGTCTGATATTTATGCCCTGATCTATATATACAACTTCATAGAGATTTACCCTGCTTTCTGTTTTAGCTCTATAAAGGAAACAGTGTTCCAAAGTAAAAGCCTCCCAAGAATTGAGCTCTGATACAGACTTCAATGAACCAGGATGAGAGAGAGAGAGAGAGAGAGAGAGAGAGAGAGAGAGAGAGAGAGAGAGAGAGAGAGAGAGAGAGAGAGAGAGAGAGAGAGAGAGAGAGAGAGACAGACAGACAGACAGACAGAGAGACTGTCAGAAACATTGATTGACATTTGATGATATTTGGTTTATTTTTTTAAAAGTGTGGTACTGGTTTTAGGATTAAGCTTGTGAAAAAATTTCTTACTGTTTAGAGGTATATATTCTAGGGCCAGCCAAATATCTCAGCTGATTAAAGTGTCTGCTTAGGCAGACAAAAGGGCCAGGAATTCAATCCTGGGCCTGCTGTGCTGGCCCCACCCCCAGGGCGCACTGAGATGGCAATTGAGACTGGGCCTGGTGGCATGAGCCTATAATCTCAGCACTTGGGAAGCTGAAAACAGGGGGATCATACAGGTCTGATCTATGTAGTGAGACCCTGTAGACCCTATAGACCCTGTACTAATTTTTTTAAAAAAGAGGTATATGTCTTCTAAATTCTATAGATGATATATTACTTATTTCAGAATAATATTAGGCCATGGGAGGGGGCATTAGTGGGTGAAGACAGAGAGGAAACAAGGATGGCTGAGTTGAAGACCTGTGTAGCAGATACGTATGATACTGTTCAGTCTGATTTTGTGTGTATTTTTAGTGTTCATAAAGTAAAAAAAAAAAAAATGCACACACCTGGCAAGCTGCTAGATAACCTAGAATACAGAGTGGAGTTACCTCTTGGGAGATGGCCTACTGTTCTGATTTGGTGGTTGAAAGTGGAACAGAATCTTACTTTTTAGATGTTGTATCCTTTATCTTCAAACAGAATAGTAAAACTTAAAATTGCAAAATAAATAGAACTCCATAATGCTAGGTAATTTTCTTCTTTTTGTCTATTGATGCATTTCCAGAACCTAGATCATTGCCTGCTATTGAATAAATACTTGCTTCTTGGATGGAAATCAATTGATGCCTCTTTGTAGCTAACACTGTAGCCCTCTTATGCTAAGAAAAAGGGACTACTGTAAGTTGTGGTCAACTCTCCAATGTTTATTAGATAATAAATTCAGTTATATGGTTATATTCATTTCCTGTTTTGTTTTCTATAATTTTAAAGGAATATTATGCTCTAAAGATAAGCAATTAATTTTTTTTCTTTATTTTGCGAAACCAAGGATTGAACTCAGGCTCTTGTGCTTGCTAGGGAAGCGCTTACTCTACTGAGTCATCTCCCTAGCCTTAAGCAGTTAATTTTCAAAGAATTAAGAGTTTAAATAAAACAATTGAACCGAGAATTAAATTCAACCTGGTTTTTAGACAAGCAAAATGCAGACAGAATTTCTGCCAAGCCATAACACTCATCATTTGGAGTGCAGAAGCCAATGCAGTTCTTCTTCCTATCAGAAATCTCCTAAGCCTGGTCTTTACTAGCCGTATTTCTATCAGCCTTCTAGTTTTCTGATCTCTGACCAGAATCTCCCATACAGCATAGCCTATGGCATGCCAGTGCTACTCTTTCAGGCAACACCTCTGAATCTCTTCTCATAAGCTGTTTTCAAAGGCTCTTGAATGACATGCTCAGGTATTGTTACAGCAATGATCTCTACACATATTACCAAATTCTATCTTGGTTATTTTTTTCTTATTGCTGAGAAAAAATACCTGATACCCAAAATTAAAGACAGGGAGGTTTTTTAGCTTGCTGTTTGTAGAGGTTTTGGTTCATAATTAACTGTCTCCAAAGCAGGGTGGCATGGCAGAAGGGCAACAGTTCATGGTGGCAGAAGGCTGTCAGGGACCTGGCCAAGATCCCCAGCTGCCTGTGTGAGGGGTATGGTGAAAGAGTAAAATAAGAAACAAAGACAAATTTAGTAATGCATGCAAGGGGGCCTAGGAGGTCAGTGCCTTAGGGTGAGCAGAGCAATACGATCTTTTTTTTTTTTTTTTTAACTTGGTCCTTTCTAATTTTTTAAAATTAATTTTGTTGAGAAAGAAATAGCAATGAGACAGTTTCACATAATCTGGTTTTTGATTCTATAGTTAAATTAAATTCCCAGGAAGGAAATATTAAATATTGCCCATTGCTTCCATGATTTCTCATGGCCCTGAACTTTCATAGGAATGCTGCAAAGTAGAGGTTTTTTTCTTATAGAAGGCTAAACAAACCAGGCCTTGTTGGGGTCATTTTGTTGAATTTCCTGAAATGATTCTAACCTATGGTTCCCTGAGTCTAAAATATTCCAAAATTGGAAACTTTTTGAGCACTGATGTGATACCACCATATAGACACTTTCCCATTGCTGGGGGCAAAGTATCCCACACCATAACTTGGAGGAGGAGAAGTTTATTTTGGTTCACGGTTTCCAGTGGGTTCAGTCCATGTTTGGCCAACTCCAAGGCAGGATGGTGGAGAGTCCTGGGGAAAAAATATATTCACCACATTATGGTCATTAACTACCAAAAAGAACTGGTCTTTTCTAGCAGTCTGAAGCTTAGTGCTTGTTGGAGTGGTCAGTGTACTAGCTATATGTTTGAATTTTATTCAGGAGGGACTTTGAGATATCTTAAAGTGTTGGTTTCCCATTAAGACAAACAGATGAATTGGAAAAAAATGAGCTGGGATAAATTTATAGCTTCAAAAGGTGTCCGTCTTATGGTCTGATGTATTCACTCCAGTTTCCCATCATTTTGATAGAAATCACAGTTACATTACAATTCTTGGGATTGCTTGTATTAGGTACAATTTTTAGATGGGCTTTTAAAACATTTTTCAAAGATTGATTCAAGCTAGAAGAAAAGCAACTGCCTATAAAACATTTTAGTTCTGGCCATGGAGATGAAGATGAATGAGAGAGTAGGAGCCTGTCTGTTGAGATCTGGTGAGAGCTGCAGCTGAACCCTGACACAATGCACTTGGCAGCTAGTCTCAGCAGAGCCTCCCTATTGTAGCTCTTGAAAAGATGTTCTTTAGTGAACTCTTGATAAAGTTATGCCATGAAGAAAAGTATATAAATTGCCTTCTTTATCTGATCTCGAGATGTTATGTGACTTGAATTCACATAGAACTGGGAGTAGGTTGGGATGTGTGATGAGGTTCCAGTTAAAGGCTTCTGAGCAAATGTACTATACAGTCTTTGCACATTCAGGAAATCTCCCCACACCTGACCACATTTGTAGAGTCCATTACTTGTTTAGTTTCAAACATTTGCTGTTTATTATTTAATTTTTATGTATTTAGTACAGTGTCTACAGTGTCTCACTAGTAATCCTCCTGTTTTCAGCCTCCCAAGCACTGGGATTATAGGCTCGTACCACCACACCTATTCTCAGTTGCCAGCTCAGAGCACCACCCCGGGTGCAGGACTAGCACAGCACACTGGGGATTGAACTCCGGTAGCTGTACCTGCCTAAGCAGGTGCTTTAGTCTGCTGAGCTATCTGTCCAGCCTGACATTTGCTGCTTGTATCACAGATAAAAAGGAGTGCAGATACCTGTAGGAATGTCCATGATAGGTTGTTTAGGAGAAAGGGCTCTCGAAGGAACCGCTGAGCTAAAGCCAGTCCAGGAAGGGCTCTCTTACCATTTACTTTCTCTAAAGGTTCTAATATGAAAGTAGAATTCTTAGATGATACCTAAGTATGCAGCAGTATCTGCATTTGGTCCCAATATTCTTCCAAAGTATGATACAGAGAAGCAAAAAGACAAATTAAATAACATTTTTAAGGCTGAGTTGTAGTCAGATGTATTGAAAATAGACAACAGATTGACTCCTAAGGCTCCTTCCCCTAAAGTTTTCAGCTAAGTAAATGTGTTGCTTATGTATACCAAGGTATGACATTAGTAGACTTGATTTAGTGGCTCTTTGTTGTGAATTGTTAAATGAAACAACTTAATTGCAGAAGAATTTATAATATGCTTCTACTTTGTAAAGTAAGGCATGATGTGTATTTAGCAGGCTTTTGCATTTGTTTCTTGTGGGGAAGGGATGAGTGGAACAGTAAACTAGGGAATAAGATTTTAAACAACTTCCCTGGCAAGTGAAAGGGCCTGAGTTCAATCCTCAGTTCCAGGGTTGGGTGGGGGGAAGATTTCAAACAAATTAAAAAATAAAGGGTGTGAAAGATGTTTGTGTAATGGGAAATATAATGAAAAATTGTATTTAGATTGTATGTGTTACTGTCTTTGTTACTCTTCTCATTGATGAGACAAAATGCCCAGTGTCCAAATTAAGGGAGGAAAGGTTTACTCTGTTTATGGTTTGTAGACGTTTCAGTCCGTAGTTGGCTGGCTGCAAGGCAGGGTTGCATGGCAGAGGGGCATCGCAGAAGAGAAACAGTTCATAGCAGGCAAAAGACCACAAGAGCAAGCCTCTTTCTGTTCCTTATATCACATCCAGGCTTTCAGGTCAGGAAAGTATAACAGTGTTATACTTACACCCTTAAGTATAACACTGTTAATCCTAGCATCACATCTTTGATCACAGCAGAACTATGCCAAACCAATCAGTGGGCTAGCTTAATTGTGTACTCTAGATCCAGCACCTGTGACTGCATGAGCCTTTGGGAGGACATGTAGATATAAACTGATTTTTACTTTTATGCTCTGCTTATTTTGCAATGACACCTCCTTCCCTCCCAAGCCCCAAAGCCCTTCTTGGACCTTGTCCTGGTCCAGTGAAGTTTATTTGTAATCTCAGGGCAAAGTTATTGTAATTCCAGTAACTTAATTCCAGTCTGCCATTTCCAATGCAAACCATGGTAAGAATAAAAACACTAAGGCATATTTGTAGTTGTGATAGCTAAGGCGTCTGTAGAATGATACCTAAGAAGAACAAAGGCCTGGATCCAGAGCCAAACCCAGGTTTTAGGGTCAGTGCTTCAGCTTTGATGTGTCCTGAGATGTCATTTTCATGTTCTGAAATATCATGGCGTCTTCTTGAGGTACAGTCTCAGCCAACAGGGTGGCATCTGTCAGCCTACTGCATACATACTACTTCAGGGCTACAGGTGGAGCCCCACTGTCTTTAAAGAGGCATCAGCACTTTGGCTAGACCCATTTGCATTGCTTGAAGTCAATTGAGGGGATGAGGAAATATGCTAGCCAGCTCGGTACATGAAAGTGGGGCCAAATGCTCTTCTTTCGAGGAGCATCATGGTGGCCCTCCAAGCCTCCCCTTCAACTACAAATATGCCGTAGTGCTTTTATTCAAGACTCACAGAAGTAACCCATTCTTGAGCTTTTTTCATCATGAAGAAAGATAAAATATCCTAGGTTGTTTAAAGAAATTCAGCATAAGAATTGGAGCAGGAAGTCGGGGTACAGAAGCAGAATTTAGGGGAGAGAGCTCTCTTTGGGATAGCTCATGAAAGATCAAGTTTGAATTTCCAAAGAGGAAAAAGCTCTTGTGGGACTTGAGGGGGAAGAAAGGCAACTTGATGCGGATCTTGGCATTGTGCCTTACTGGTAACCTTAGACATGTGGTGTTGGTCAGAGACCTTATCTGTTCATCTCCTCTCTTATTTGTTTCTCCTTAATGAAGGATGAATACATGCATGCATATAAAGTCTAAGCTGTATGGTAAAACACTCAACAAATGATAGTTTTGTTCTGAACCCCACATTGTATTTTCAGCCAATGTGCCTAGGAAGGGGAGTCAGGAAGCAGAAGCAGACTCTTCTTTTAGACTGGGTTCTGTGTTCCATGGTATAAGGTTGGGGATTTGGTTTTTTATAGGCCTTATTTTACTCATCTGTAAAATGGGAGTTGTGTCAGTGTCTGGGAAAGAGTTAATGAGATGATGTATAAGAATTTGGCATGAGGGGGTTGGCAGGATAGCTCAGTGGACTAAAGCAACTGCATAGGCAAGCTTAGTCAAGTGCAGGGATCGCGGTTTGATCCCTGGTACCACATGCCTTGCCAGCCAGAGTCTGAGCGAAGTGGCACATGCCAGTAATCCCAGTGCCAGGGAGGTTGAAAACAAGAGGATCACTGTGAGTCTGAGCTGTGTAGTGTGACCCTGTAACAACCAAATACATGAAAAAAAAATAATTTGACATGATGCTTGGCACATGGTGTTTAATACATATGATAGTTGGTAAAAATATTCCTTAGATAAATACAGAGTGAGTGCCTATGTTATGAAAATGGAGATATCGCAGGGTACCTGACACAGAATAGGCCCTTAACAGAGTGATAAATTCAAACAGCCTGAGCACATGTGATAGTATTCGAAATTTGTGAGTAGTGCAATTAGGCCCATTCTGAAAGGAAAATCTATAAAGATATCCCACAAATGCACCCTTGGTGACATTGCATTCTTCATTGATGATCTCTGAAATAAGAGAATATATTAAAGTTTATAAGATGTTTATAAGATGCTTTTCTTTACATAAACCTCTCCTCTGCCCCTCTTAGGGCCTAACTTGCCAAGTTTTAAATATGTTTTTTAACATTCTTGTACCTGCAGAGAAAACGAGGTGCTTAAGGTCCAGCTGAAGAAATACGTAGGAGCTGTCCAGATGCTGAAAAGAGAAGGTCAAACAGCTGAAGGTGAGGAGGAGACGGAGCCTAGGTGGGGAAGGGTGAGCATTTCTTTAACCCTTGTGCCTGGCCCAGAGCAGACACTCAACAGGGTTGAGCACATATGTACATGAATTATAGAAATGGAGCTGGTAAGGATTCCAGAAAATTTATTAGATAGAAAACAGTGCTATGTATTTTTGCTAAACGAAACCTAATATTGTAAGACTGCCAAAATTTTATTAGAAATAGTCATATCATTTGTGTACTTAGGAAATTTTATGTGTAAAAATCTTGAGACACTTGCGTGGTAGGGAGTTTTGTGAAATGATTAAGTCATAGAATGCCAGAGTGGAGGAATGGTTATGTTTTTTAATCTCTGTGCCCATTTTTTTTTTATCTGTAAAATGCCATTAACTGCACCTACCTGATGAGGCAGTCCATGTGAACATCTAGCATAATGTCTGCCAGAGAGTAAGTACTAAATAACATTTAGCTAATTATTATTTATATTATTAATCAGAAGCACAAGTAAACAGAAGAGTAAACACCTGACAGCTATCTCTAACAAGGTGCTGTCATGCATTTCTCTCATTCTCCTAAAATGTCCTTCAGGTCGGTGTGACAAAGGTTGGTCAACTTTGCTGAGTGTCTTATGGTCCTTAGCTGGCTGATCACAACAGAAATTTCCCTTAAAAGGTTGGGCATTTTAACAAAGGATAGATTGTAGGTCTGCCCTTGACCTTAGGCTCCCTTGGCCCAGCTGTGTGAAGAAGCATCACATGACTGTCATGCAGTCTATGTGGGGGTTTACTGAAGCAGTGAAGGAAGTTCCCAGCTACAGCACCCAGTGTGTAATAAATAAGTATTATTTTTTCTTTGTTGGAGACAGGATTGGAGTCTGGATATGGCTTGCATAGTGACATAAATTTTCCTTAAGGCTTGTGTATTTCATGTGATCTCTATGACAGGATGAACATATCAGCAGACATGTTTTGGTCATATGCCTTGCTGCATTCATGTTTGGTTTGTTGTTCTAACAGTTTTGTGCCTACCAGTTCCGCTTTAAGCATAGCTTCCTGTCTAGACTTATTGGCCTTTTTGTATGGATATTACTATTGTGACTCTAAATCATTTCATTATGCAGAGATATTTATGCTTTCACTTTCTAACTTGTTGTTTTTCATTTTGTTACCCAGTGGCATGGTTTGTTCTGTAGTGCTAGGGACTAAATCCAGAGCTTTGTGCATGCCATATAAGTACTTAACTACTGAGCAATGTCCCTAGCCTTTCACTGCATATGTTGAACAGTATTTGTTTATCCCTTTACCCTTGTAAATAAGTTTAAGTGCATGTTCATCTGACTCAGTAACTATGATGAATTGAGTATTTTTCTTCTATTTTAAAGTTTTTTTTATGGGAAGCTCATAAAAGGCTTATACATGCATCTAGCATGTGAAGAAGCCCTGGCTGGACATTTCTCTCCATATTTTGGTTCTTTGTATTGTAAGGTTTTTAAACTTTAATGTCAAGATGAGTTCCTTGGGGAATATTTAAATATACCTCTTTGCCAGCCTATCTCTGGGAATCTGGCTCTGCGATGGGACTCAAGATTTGTACATCTTCACCTGTGACTCTATGGTGTGTGATGACATGAGGAATACAACTTTGATTTAATACAATACAAAATAAATCTAGGAAAAAAGCATTGCTTGTCTTTTTTTTTTTTTTTTCTTTTAGTGTTGTTCTCATTCTGTGGTCCAGGTTAGCCTTCAACTTGCCATCCTTTTGGCTCAGCCTCCCTAGTGCTGGAATACAAATATGCACCATTTCTCAGCTTCAACACTGTGAAATACATTACTGAGTTAGAAATTCTGGAGTGATCCTTGCCAAATGCACACACAGAACCTGTAGAGTACAGACGGGTTTCTTATGGCACGGAAGTTCCATTTCCTCAAATGCAGCTTGAATGCTCTGAGCCAAAGCTGGATGCAAGTCTTTTTAGAATGCAGTTGAAATAGCTCTTAAATTTTTTTTTTTTTTTTGTCTTTTTTGACACAGGGTCTCACTGTGCAGTTCAGGCTGGCCTTAAGCTCACTTTGTAGCTCAGGCTGGTCTCGAACTCACAACAATCCTCCTGCCTCAGTCTCCCTAGTGCTGGGATTACAGGCATGTGCCACCACGCCCGGCTCAATAGCTCTTAAATTGAGTGGAGATATTAAGCATATTCCACTATTCCCCATATCTTGATACCATTACTGCTCTTTGTATAATTTAGGACCATGCCACCATACCTGAAGTCCTGCACAAGGTTTTTAGGAGAATCCTCAAGTGTGTCCCACATGCCCTGTTGCTGCTTACTTAGTCCTGCAACACTCTTCTACACCAATGATAATGGGCACCTACTATGTGTCATGTACCATGAAGCAGCCTT
>PVKA01038539.1:0-20165 GCA_004027165.1 Ctenomys sociabilis
GTAATCTTAATGCTATTAAATTCACAAATATGCTAATTTAAATACCCAATCCTACTTTATCTAAAACACACATTGCAGACATGCAAATGTCTATTCTCTCCACATGTTAGTGCCCCTTTGTATCATGGTTTGAAATGGGGAGAATAGACTTTTTCCCCTTAATCTGCAAGTCAGTAGGTGTTTCTTTACAGTTAACTTTAGCAAAATTCATACAAAATAGTAATTAACAATGATATTCTTTATTTGTTAACTCACAAGGAAACACCTTCAAAACTGCATTTTGTTAAAGTTTCTGTACTAAAGTGTAGAAAACCTGAACTACACAAATATTGAAAAGTTAAAAATTCCTTAATTTTTATTTCTGGTACCACTATCACAATTTACAGGGCAATATACCTGATGTAATGAAAAGAAAAAGACTAAGTTACAAGAGATAGAAGACCTCAGGAATGCACATCTAATTGACACTACATTGCATTAATCAATAGTTGCACTTTTTGCAAACTGTGGCTGTGACAGTCCTGAACCAGAAGGATTTCCTGTTTAAGCTGCAGTAACTTTTCTGACTATGGATCATCGCTCCTTCTGTGGCAGATTTTTACAGTTCCTCTAATGCATTTGGGATGACTGTCTCAAAGTAACCTGCAGCTTTCCTGACAACTTCTCGCTCTCTCTCCTGCTAAGAACTGTAGCCCTTTTCTGTTGTTTTTCAAAAACCTTCTGCTACCATATCCACCACTTCCACCAGATCCATAACCACCACCACAGGGACTGCCAGAGCTTCTTCCACCCAAACTGCCCCCCTTCATGGGTCCATAATTTGCCTGCTGCTGTCCACAATAATTTCCAAAATCATTATAGTTCCAACCACCACCATAGTTACCACCACCAAAATTTCCTCCTTTTTTGTAACCATCATATCCTCCTCCACCACCACCGTATCCACCACCTTGGTTTCCACATCCTGGTCCACTGCCACCACACCCTCCTCTACTACTGTACCCAGGCCCACCACCTAGTGTCCACAATCACCTCCAAGTCCATTATGTCCACCATCACCTCCTCCCTAACTACCTCTTCTGCCAACTCCTCCACCACCATAAGCTCCTCTTCTATCAAAGTTTCCACCACACCCAAAATTCCCTCCACCACCTCCAAAGTTTCCTCCACAACCCATAAAGTTGCCAGATCCACCTCCACGGCCTCTCTGTGATCCAGCAGACTGCATCTCTTGTTTAGAAAGGGCCTTTTTCACTTCACAATTACGCCCATTAATGGTGTGGTATTTCTGAACAACAATTTTATCAACTGTGTCGTGATCATCAAAAGTTACAAAAGCAAATCCTCTCTTTTTCCCACTCTGCCTGTCTTGCATAACTTCTATGTTTTCAAGCTTGCCACATTTTTCAAAGTAGTCTTTCAAATTATATTCTTCTGTATTTTCTTTAATACCACCAACAGAAATTTTCTTCACTGTTAGATGGGCACCAGCCTTTACTGAATCCTCTTAGAAACAGCTCTCTCTGGTCCCACTACCCGCCCATCAGCTTTGTGCGGTCGAGCACACATTGCTGCATCCACCTCTTCAACACATGAGTAAGTCTCAAAACCAAAGCCTCTGGAGCGTTTTGTTTGAGGATCTCTCATTACCACACAGTCTGTGAGTGTGCCCCATTTCTTGACGTGTTCTCTTAAAAACTACCATTGGTAATTTCAAAACTCAGACCACCAATAAACAGCTTCCTCAACGGCTCTGGCCCCTTTGGATCATGGCCCTCTATTGTGCGACCAGACTCACCTCTTCCAACTCGAGTTCAATATCAATAAAATTAATTTTATAAAAGATTATTCAGGTTGTTGTTCTCAGATGTGGTTCCCATGTGCCTGACCCAGACCCTCAACCTTCACCCTGTAGCACACGCTGTCATTGTAGCATGGTCTGCTTGAGCTCTATGTACAAGCACATTGGGAAAAGATGAAGAGTTTGCAATGGAATAGAAGACAGTGGTTGTCTAAGTCTGCTTTGCCATGTCAACAAAATATCTCAATGGAACTGCACAGCGCCATCACTCCTGTTCTGCCCACATCCTCCCCTCATGACCATTTCCCCAACTTTTGCCTCTGAGATCTTAGTCGTATTCCTCATTCTGTAAAATAAAAAGAAATATCAGAGCCTTTTCTTTTCCCTTCCCTCATTGAATGAGAAATGAGTTCAGGCAGTATTAGACTTCTGATATTCACTTCAAAGGTTTTAAACCTATGTTTTTACAGTGTGTCCTCATTTGACTGAACCATCCAAGTGGACAATCAGTGAAAAATCAGCCACGTTTCAGGTAGCTCCCTCTTCCTACTTGCCAGGGTATGATAAGGGTCAATTATAAGTAGCTGAACTATTCCAAATAATATAAGACCTAGATATTGACCATTTAGAGTTTGTTTTATATGTAAGAAGTATTAAGCATTAAATTTTTAGTTTAGTACTATTTAAACTGATATTTAGGTTCAGGCAGTAGAGACTGACTCCAAATGCCCATCTGCTGTGTCCCTGGCATGGCTAAAGTTCTCCAATCTAAGTACCTGATTTTGGGGAAGGATTAATTCAATATGACACTGGCATTGGAGAGTGGTATCATTTTGAATACCTTTTCCCTTAAGGGAAGTTGACCATCAACGCTACGGTGTTGGGAGAACCTGCAAACATAAAACGAGGTGTTGTGTCAAAGAGGCTGTAGAATCCACTAGGCATGGTTTGCTGCCAATTGTAACGGTTTGAGCTTGACTGCGTGCTCTCTCACACTATCTAGCTCATCAGCCTTCTGAAGATCTGTCAGGAAGCAGCATCTTGACAGTGGGCTTCTCCATCTCCCAAACTGTAAGAAGTAAATTTTTTTTTTCTTTGTAAGTTAGTCTGTATTCTGTCATAGAAACATGAAACAAAGCCAAATGGCAAAAGGAAGAAATTTAAGGCTGGTCAAATAGCTCAGCAGATTAAAGCACCTGCTTAGGTAGATGCAGGGGCTGGGAGTTCGGTCCGCAGGCTTGCGATGCCACCCCGTCGCACCCCACCCCATCCCCAACCCCTGGGTTCTGATGAGAGAGTGATGGAGACTGGGCGTGGTGGCACACCCCTGGAACTCCAGCACTTGGGAGGCTATAAACAGGAGGATCACTTTGAGTCTGATCTAGTAGTGAGACCCTATACACCCTGTACACCTTGTCTTAAATACAAAAAAAGGAAGAAATGTAGAAAGCAATTAAGTAGACTTCATTTCACTCATGATGCTGGGTTACAACTTGATTTCAACTTTAATAAATAAAATATAGTTCTGTATTTAAACATAATACAGTATATGGGTTGGATATTTAGAAAGAAAAAGCTAGCAATAACATAAGCTTTTATAAACTGCCATTTGTAACCATTATTTTACACACATCCATTGTGTAGTAGTGCATGTTGACAGTATATAATAATTACATTTATCATGGGGGATTCTACCCATATGTAACACATCTTAATTCTTTTTTTATTTTTATCCTATTTTCCTCCCCTCCCTCCCAGCTCCTTTACTTATAAAAATTTGTTTCATTTTTCCTTCAATTCCTTTTCCTTTAGGTTCCCTTTCCTCTCTCCCTTCCCCAGTCTCTTCCATTCTATCTGACTCATCTTAAATTAGCAGGTATCACTTTTAAGAAAAGACAGATTTCATCACTAAAGAATCTGATTTCATAGTTTCCTTGAAGTAATAAATATATATTTAAATTAAGAAAGTTTTAGTCTAATGTCATAGAACTGTAGTGTACTAAAAAAAAGATTGCATTTTCTCAGATTATGCAGATTTGAGTAGAGAGGAGTAATAGCTTTGAACTAACTTTCTAAAGAACTAGAAAAAACATTTATTGTTTTCTTTTTGTTTTCCCCATGTAACAGTCACATTTTTCTTTTACAAGACATTATGATGCTGAAAAGATGTTCTTCAGAGGTTTTAAGAACATTTCTTTCTGTTTCTGCTCTATTCATGAACCCTTGAAATTTTCTGATGGTTGATCATTTTGTCCAAATGTTTTATGTCATCATTTAAATTATAAATTTCAAAACATAATAAATCATCCATCTGTTTACCTCATAAACATTTATTGAGTGCATATTATTTCCTTGTTAGAACAATATTAATCGGATGATACTTTTTTCAGTCAAGGAGCTTATTTACTTTTTGTCACTGGTCACAGTCCATTTCACCAGGGACACTTTGGGTATCCCACAGGGACATACAGGGGCTCCCAGAAGTCACAGTTTTAAGATCTAGCCATCTTCTGCTTCTGCCATCATGGCCCTTGACTTGTGCTGCTCATATTTTGTTGCCTATTTCTATTTATTCAACTGACAATTAATGACTTTTCAAATAAAGGTGATATCTTGCCAAAGACCTGGGACATTATTTTCCCAGTGATTACATCCTGGAACTGTACTTTTTTTTCTCATTCTGCTAATTCTTTTATAATCCCATCTTTTTTTGTTTGTTTGTTTTTACTCTAAATTTCTGTTAATAGTTCTGCTGAGAGCTGTAGGATTATTTTCCAAAACAAAAAACAGTTATGAAAATTTTAGCTTTTGAACACTGTAGCACAACTAGTTATTACAGCAGGGAGACTTACAATTTTCTGGAATTGTCTGATAGAGATATTTCATTTGGTCAAAATTTCATCAACCATTAATTTATTAGCAAATAACATACCCAAATATGTGAACATATGACCCCCTCATTTTCTGCTTCTTCCCCTCTCTTCCCTCCCTCCTTTCTTCTCTTCTTCCTACATCCTTTCCTCCTCCTCTTCTTCTTTCCCTTTTTTCATTTTTCTATCTGCCCCCCCCCAGAAAAAAACAAGACCTCACAGGTTGTCAGGTGATCATCTCATTATTTATAATTGTAATTATCCCAGATTTTATATGTTTATGTAATTAAATAAACTTCCTGTTATAAATTATTTATTTCTATCTTCTACACAGAAAGATACTCCTCAAGGACAGATTAAATGACATTTCCCGTCCTGACACAGGGTACATGAGCTAGCAAGCATTTAATTTTACTTGCTTTTAAGACATACAATTTTCAAGGGCCAGCCAGATGTCTCAGCAGATTAAAATGCCTGCTTAGGCAAAGGTAGAGGCCAGGGGTTTGATCCCCAGCTTGCCATGCTAGCCCCATTCCCAAGGCATGCTGAGATGGTGAATAAGGCTGGGCATGGTGGAATGAACCTGTAATACCAGCACTAGGGAGGCTGGAAAACAGGAAGGATCACTGCAAGTCCAATACATGTAGTGAGACCCTGTACTAAGTATATAAAAAAAGACATGCAATTTTTCAAGTATGTAATTCTTTATGGATGAGCACAATATATAATTAGTTTTATTCTATCCTTGGTTGATGGGCATTTGGGCTGCTTCAGAGATTTAGCTATTACAAACTGTGTGCTATAAGCATGGGTGTATATGTATCGCTGTGGTATGATGTTTTCAATTCTCCCTGAAAATACTTAGAAGGGGATTAGCTGGGTTGAATGAGACCACTAATCCTAGATTTTTGAGGAATCTCCACATTGATTCCTACAGTGGTCATACCACCCCACACTGTCACCAACAGCCCTGCCAGCATTTGCTATTGGTTGATTTTTTTATGGCAAGCATTGTTTCCAGGTTGAGATGGCATCTGTGTTGTAACTTTTATCTGCAGAATGACCAGTGATGTTGAACACTTTTCAAATATTTGTTCGACATTTGTATTTCTTCATCTGAGAAGTTTGTATTCATCTCAGGGGCCTAGTTTTGGATTAGATCTCTGAAATTTTGGGGCCTGAATTTTTAAAGATATTTATATATTCTAGATAGAAATCCTTTGTCTGAGTGATTGTTGGTTAAGATTTTTTTTCCTGATTTGTGGGTTATCTTTTCACTCTGTTGGTGATTTCTTTTGATGTGCAAAATCTTTTAAAATTCTAATTGTTGATTCTTTGAGTTATTTCCTATGCAGTTGTTTTTTAATTTATTTGTGTGGTACGGGGTCTCACTATGCAGCACAGAATCATAGTGACCTTCCTGTTTCAGCCTCCTCAGCAGTGGGATTATAGGCTGTGGGCCACCACTCCAAGTCTTGGTGCTTGGCTCAGCTACCCAGGAAGGCATGCAGTACTGGGGATCAAACCCAGGTCCTTGTGCTTGCCTAGGCAGGTGCTTAGACTACTGAGCTCTCTATGTAGCCCTGAAGTTTCATTCTTGTTTAAGAAGTTTCTGCCTACCCTGTATCTTCAAGATTTATACCTACTTTCTCTTTCAGTAGATTCAGTATTTCTGTTCTACTGTTGAGATCTTTGATCCATGTTGACTTTAGTTTAGTGCATGATGACAGATATAGATCTAGTTTTAGTCTTTCGCATGTGTGGATGCAACTCAAGAGCATACTCATAAATGAAATAAATCAGACCCACATGTGTGAACATTGTATTGTTTCTATAGTGTGAGAAACTAAACAAGCAAATAATATTCAAAATTTATAATAGATACTGTGAATAGGGAAGAAGCTATTCAAAAGACAGAAACTGGGATGGGGAAAAGGGAAAGGAAAGAAGGGCAAAGGAAAAAATACACACAGATACACAGACACACAGACACACACACACACACACACACACACACACAAGGTAGTTAAGGTAGTTATACAGCTAATTTCCCTTAGTTCATTGAAAAGAAAGTTTTTTGCTAATATTGTTTTGCCAATATTTCTTCCTATATCTTGTATTCTAAACAACAACTATGGAGATAACAATACACAATGTATTAATTACTGTTACTGTTCTACCAACCCATTTGAGACTTTGATTTATTTATTTTTCTCTCATTAAAATACAAAAATACGGGCTGGGGAGATAGCTCAGTGACATGCCTGGCAAGTACATGGACCTGGTTTGATCCCTAGTTACCACAAAAAAAAAAAAAAAATAGAAAATTTTGGTAAAATTAAATAAAAAAGAAATAGACACTTTTCTGGCTTTTTTTTTTTAAGAGAGAACTTCAAATGATTGTACAATTTTGTAATGCCTTTGCAAGAATGTAGTCAAATGACTAAGCTGTTGAAATGAAGTTCACGTACTTACTTAGCGTGGGACATTTGTTTTAATGAAGTACAGCATTGCTCCATTCTTAAGAGTCTTCACTGACTTGGAAGTAGACTATTTGAGCAGTCAATCTGGTCCAGGCTTTCACTAGCTAGGATCAAAGCCGCTGGAGATACGATTTACGTGGCTCCCCCACGGCAGATATTCTATAAAGAACGTGCAGTAACTTTAAAAGGACTAGACTTATAGAAATGAATTTTTGGAATGAACATTTAGAAGACAACTTCAACAGATAGCCGACTAGCTATTGCATATAAATATGGCAGAACATTGAAGACTTGCTACTAGTTTACAGAGCATTCCATTTTAATATTGTATAGTGCAAAGCCTTTTAAAATATGCTAGTTATTTTTATAGGTGATTTTTTAGTATTTGAGGAGAGCTTTGGGTGGATCTAAGCTTCTGGCCCATTATTATTTCTATCTAGATTTTTCCAACATGTGGATCAACTATTCAGAAATACTGGCTGAGAAAGTTTAAATAGTTGGAATTTTCTAATCCAGTTTACATTGGGCTCAGAGCAAGGTGAAAGGCAAGATAGAACTGTTGAGGATGGGGTAGGTCACTGTAAAAGCCAGTAGCTGACTGTGAATAGAAAGACACAAGCACAGGAGAAGAAGGGATCTTGAGAACAAGGAATTAGCACATCTGATCACAAAGGCTTTGACAAAGCTGTTGCCAACTCTCTGAGCATGTGTAATGGAACCTTGGATCGTTGTTGTGGGTTTCACAGCTGCTATAAGAGAAAAAAAGTTATTGATCCCCTGGATGGGTTTTATCATCCAAATCTCTGTGCTCCTGCTCAATTCCACGTATTAAAACTCTAACTGCATTTGCTGAAGACCATGGTGCTAGGAAATGATTGTTTTCAGGAAGAATTAGTTTTTCCCCTAGTATTGGGGATTGAACTTGAAATCAATGAGACTAACACAATTCGAAAGAATCCTGAGCGGATCCTTTGGTCCTTCCGCCATGTGAGGTATAGTGAGGTGACGGCTGATTTACAAACGTAGGCTTCAGCTGCCAAATTGACTTACACCTTGATTAGAACTTCCGACCTCCAGAACTATAAGAAATAAATGTCTGCTGTTCAACATCGACACAACTCATAGTACTTTGTTACGGTGCCCCCAATAGACTAACAGAGTTGGAGAAAAGTTGGGTTAACTAAAACCAACAAGTTATATTATTGGTGATTTCTTATCAGTCTTCAATACCTCTACACAAATGTGTAGCACGCAGTGGTTTATAATATCTTTAAGCCTAAACCCCTAGTTTGTGACCTCTTGTCTTCTTATTCTCATTCTTTATGACTAACTTTTCTGAGATTAAAGTTTCCTCACAGTTCTCACATAATTAAAATCACCTCAAGTTGAAAGGGTAGTTATCCCTCCTGCTGTTTGGAACTATAAATTTGGGTTACCATTAAAATTCTTACTAAAATTTACCTGGTATCAGAATCACTAACAGAACCATTCAGTAATGTAAACACATCCCATCTCAGAATCAGAATATTCAGCATAGTAAATTGGCATCTGTAAGTTTCACAAACTTGCAGGTGACACCTGTTCGGTGGTTCTACCCCTAGACAAATCAGAAATACACAGAGAAGAGGTCATGTGACCCATCTTGAACTAAAATAGTGAGTGATAAGTATTGGAGCCTGCGCCTTTGAAGGCAGACCCAAATCTCATTTTCACCTGTTACCTACAGTGTGTCTCAGTTTTTAAGGTCCAAATTTTGACCTCTTTATTTGTACAATGATCCCATGAACCTCCTGGTGCCTTTCTAAAGATATAATAAAACAAAAATGAAATAAAATAAAGCATCTATGACACATTCTGAGGCCATGACCATTCCTGAGAACTGTTGTTGTTAGTCTTGATGTAGCTACGGGACAACTAACTACAACAGCCATGGATGATAATCATTGAATATAACCTCAAAGTGTTTCTGGATAAGAGCATGTGCTCCTCTAAAAAATGCGGACTGTTTAACCTCCTTTCACATCTGCTGCTCAAACTGGGAAGCAGTGAGATGCCCCACATGATAGGCTTTCTTCCATTTTCTTTGGAAGTCGGGTTTTGACTCGGTACTGGTCTGATATTATTTGAAAAAAAAATCCTAACTGTACATTACAGAATGTTTCATTTAACAAAAACTAGAAAGAGTAGCTAGGAATGTGTTCCACCTGCTAACTCAGATGCTGAGTAAGGCTTCAGCACCCTGCTGATATCAGCACTTTTTTATTACCATGACAAATGCTTGGGATTTGGCCAGCACACCTGTTCTGGGGCATCTACAGGGGAAAACACCATTCTGGGAAACAAAGCTTGCAGAATTACCTCTTACATAGGGAACCTGGGACAGTCTGGGTCCTGAAAGAATTCCTGTTGAGAGACAAAATTCTACCTGAAATGATGGGTGGAATTTTCTGTAACCACCTTTCCAGGATGGTGCAGCCCCTTTGGGTTTCTGCTTTATGCAAAATCTGACTCAAATAGTTGGCTGGAGCCTAAGATGTTAAATTTTAGGACTGTCTTCCTGTTAAAGCCATTGTCCACCAGGGCCAATTTCTGAGTCTAATAACCCCTTCTCTATTCCTCTATCCGATCTCAGCTTGCATACCTGTCTCTTTTTTTTTGAGGAAGTACCAGGAATTGAACTTAGGGCCTTGCACTTGTGAGACCGGCAGTATCCCAGGCCATGCATTATTTTCTTCTTTATTTCTGGCCCTTGAAGTTTTTCCTTTCTTTCTTGTGAGCTCAGTTGCACTCCACCTTTCTTTAGGTGTGTACAGGGGGAGCTGTGACATGATATCTCAGCCCCGTATGTCACAAGAACTGGGATTGAAGCATCACATTTGTATTGAACTTCTATCAGCACCGCTATGACCTTTAGCTCCTGTATTTTTGTCTGTTGTATTCCCATACCACTCAGAAAATATAGTTCTATTTTATAACCCCCTTTTACATAGTTTCAGATGCATTGTTTGATTCCTTTTCCACAGTTTAACACCATAATTATGCAGTGCAGACAGACTGGAGTTCCTTTCTTTAGATGTCCTTAAGTTTTTCAATCTACCTTAAAGTCACAGGCCCCAGCCCTCATGTTTCAGCCAGTGTGTGGTCTAGACCCATGGCAGGGTCTGGAGACCACCAGGACACACGTGCTGCAGGAGGTAGTTTGTATCATTGAAAACTCTGCTATTGTGTTCTTTTAATGTATGATATTTTTGTTTAAAAAAACTCAAAAAATCCTCAAATCTCAGTATTGAAGTTGAGCTGCAGTGTTGGCATTTTGCATAACTAAGTGGGCTTGGGGTCGCAGCTAGCCTACACTGGGCCTCTAAAAGCTTTGCCATCACTGCACTACACTGTCCCATCCTTCACTCAGAGTTCTTTTTTTCCTGTTAATGGCATCTGTAATTATACTGGTCCATTTTGATAGCCTTGACTTCTTTATCTATTTGTCCAAATTAAACTCAAACAATGTCTTTTAAATTTATTTTTTCAGTGTGTTGCTCCAACAAGGAGAAGAATTGAAACTTGATTGTGTTGATATGTTCTAGTCACTTGAAAGAGATCGAAGATGTACATGTATTTTTGAGAGATATAGTGGCTTCTGCTATCTATTTAAAATGGATTGACTTCAGAGAAACAATATACACAAGAGAAACTTGAAATTAACTCAAAGACATCATAATTTATCAAGGAAACCTTTACTACAATATGTTCAGCAGGTACCTGATTTGACCTTCACACCTTTATTGGCTTAATGAATGGATTCCACCCCCCACAAAGGGTATTTTTTTTTTTTTAATTTTGGTATTTGTTTTGAATATTTGTCTTTGGTCTTGCGGCTGCATTTTAAATTCAATATCCAAACTGTCCAGCTACTTTTTCCCCCTGCAAATATTTCTTTCTGTTGATGAACATTTGACCTTGAAAATTCTAGGGCATAGGTTTGGAATCCTTCAGCAGGTTGTTGCCATTTTTCAAATAATAGCTGGTGCATTTACTGCCATCTGGTGGCAGATCTTGGAGAAAAGAGTGACAATTGGATGCACAAATTAAAAATACCTACCAATGTAACATTTCTTCACTGGATTAGGATGATAGTTTAACTAAAGTCATGCAACATTAATCTAGGATCACATGAAACACATTAAGATGAACCTAAAGATAACCTGGTCTTTGATCATATTCCTTTCTGTTGGTTATTAATTTATAGTCCCATGTAGGTGGCAATGCTTATCTAATTATAATTCATTTTATTGCACAAGTAAACCTGAACTAGAGTGGATGTTACAAAGCAGGATGCACAAGTCTTAGTGGAACACAGAGCAGGAGCCTTCAACTCTGAAGGATTCAGGGAAGCTGATTACTAGTAAATTATGAGATGCAATGACCGCAAAATGAAGTCAAAACCAGCAAAGGAAGAAAAATTCCAACTGGAGAACTTGGCCCTTTCAGGGTATACTAAGTAAGCTATTATTTCTTCAAGGTGCAATTTGAAAATGAGTTTAATGATATATTAAGGAACAAGGCAAGTCAAAGAATTTCCATGAGCTAGGATAGTTTAGACCAAGCTGTCTGCTCATGATTAATTACAAAGCTGGGCAGATAGTTTAGTGACCTAAGCATCTGCCTGGCAAGTACAAGGACCTGGGTTCAATCCCCAGTACTGCATGCTGTGCTGGCCTCTGTGCCAGCTACTGAGACCCAGCATGGTGGCACATGCCTGTAATCCCAGTGCTGGGGAGGCTGAGACAGGAGGATCACTATGAATCTGAGCTGTGTAGGAAGACCCTGTATCAAATCAAATCAATCAGTCAATCAATCAGTCAATCAATCAATCAAAGATTTTGAAGTTAAACAACTGAGAAGATGGCTCAGTGGAATAAGCACTTCTCTGGCAAGCCTAAGGGTCTGAGTTCAATCCCTGGTTCTGCAATAAATACATAAATACATAAAAAATAAAGTTAAACAAAATGATTAATTAGAAAGTAGTAACTTACTTTACTACTCCATAGGAGTGGACATTCAAAACCCAGAGGTTTAAACAATTTGGAAGTCAAAGCAGAAATCTGAAAAAAAAATTGAAGTGACCAAAAATTAACTCATAATGAAAGAACTACACATTGGAATTAGTGAGGGAAAATTACAATAGTATTAAGAGGGAAAACTGGAGGCTTGAGACACACATTAAAGAAGTGGAAATGCTGAGAGCTAAAGAAAAATGAAAGAAAGGAATGATCCCAGTGCTAGTGGACAAAGGCACAAATCAAATACAGCCTCAGAAAAACAGGTCTATTGCACCAGTTCATTCTTTCCACTATTAAAGACTTGTTCACATACATGTGTACACAATGGTCTCACTTGAGAAGTTCCACGTGTAAGTTTGCCCTCATTTATAATTTGAACCCATGGATTGTTTAAATGTATAGACATTAAATTTTCAGACATGTGATTGTTAAAAGATGATAAGCTTTATAGTTATGAACTTCTAAAGCAAGGTGTAGTGCGGTTCACTGTGGTAATCCACCAAAATGTAATTCTAGCTATAATCAAGAATGAATATTGTTTCTGAGAAATAATTTTTTAATCTTTTATGTATTTTGTACAGGGTCTCGTTATGCAGCTCAGACTCCTACTGATCCTCCTGTTTCAACCTCCCCAGGGCTGGGATTACAGGCATGTGGCACTGTGTCTGGCTTTGGTGGCTGGCTCGGCATGGAGACGCATAGGTACTGGGGATCAAACCAGGTTCCTTGCACTTGCCAGGCAAGCACCAGGCAGGTGCTTAGACCTTGGAGCTATCTACCTAGCCCTGAAAAAGCTTTTAATGGGATAAGATGTGATGCATGAGATGATTCTATAGTTTCCATGTCTCCTGGTGAGAGAGAGAATGGATTTCTTCCAGGGCTGAAGAATCCAACCTGAAAGTTGACCTGAAAATAGTCAGATCCCTATTCCTATAGGTATGTGTCATTTAAGTATCTTTCTTCATTGTATGTCAATAAGGTAAAAATGAATTATGTCTGAAATAGTTGACTTTTGCAAGTAGATTAATTAAAGTGTTATTTTATCTCAATCTTCAACCTTAGATATGATTTTATTTCTCATAGCAACTATGAAAACAAACACATTCTGATAATTAATACAAATGAGGCAGTGACTGCCTAAGCAAAATACTCATCTTGAATGCCAAGTATGAATCTATTGCAGCAAGCTGTAGCTTTCTTAAAATCTTGTCTCTCAGACAGAGACACATGAAGAAAAATATCTGCAAAAATTTATGAACCCTGGGAATTTTGCAGGGAGTTATTATACAAAAAAAAAAAAAAAAAAAAAAAAAACAGTTCTGATGCTCCTGGGCATGATACATTTTCCTTCCTTTCCATTGTAGCCATTGGGAATTTTGGGGAATTTTTAGTTCACCAGAAAGTCTTACAAAGCTTAATGATGACTATGCAGGAAAGAGTTAAGGTAGTAGGCCTGGTACTGATTTCTCAGAAAGCTTTGCTTCAAGCTTGAGCCTTCTGATATCTGGGAACTTGGTTGGCAAACTCCTTGCATAGACAAGAAATGTCTCCTAAGAGAATGTGAGACTTGATGGGCTGAAACCTCACACTGGGGGCCTGGAACTTTGGTCCATGCTATACAGAGGGGCCCTGCACCACCAGGCTGCCACAGAAAGCTTGGGCACTGATTGTCCAAAGAGACGAAGATAATGAAACAGCCAATAACATTTCATACATGTCCAGTTCCAAGGTAGGAAAATTAAGTGTGTCCTGCATGTCACTCAGGTTTTGATTCCATCTGCATTTTACACCTGTGTCTTCTCCTTTGATAGTTTTTCTTTTTATTTTAGTATAAGTGGTAGCCATGAGTGTGACTATAGGCTGTGTCCTGTTATCCTTTAAAGAAATCATCAAATCTGAGTGTGGCCTTGGGGACCCTCACCATGATATGGAGCAGAGTTTGACTGTCATGTCATGTTGTACTTAAAAGTGGAAGACAAAGGGACTAGATATAGATTTTTCCCAACTTGAGCTTTATCTAGCCTAATAGACATTTCTTGAACTTTAAAAATACTAAAGGGTTCATCAGTTACATATACATGAGCAGTAACATTGACAGCTAATTTCATATGGCCATTCTTGTCCTTGGCATGGTGCAAATTTCTTTAAATGGATAATATTATTCAACCTTCACACTGTCTTCTAAAGTAATACTTACTTTACAAATAGAAGCCCTGGGACCCAGAGTGATTAAGGAAGCTGCTCTGTCACATATCTAGTAAGAGTTGGTCAGAATGGGTACACAAGGACTTGACTCCAAATCTTAACTGCCTGACCTCTTCTTTGCCCTGTGCATTTGATCCACAGTTTATCTTTTCCCATTATCACAGCAGGAAGAGGAATTTTGGATGGAGGGAGGGAGAGAGCACTCTTAGCATAAAGAGTGTTGGACTCTTCAGTGTGATTCTAGGTGTATAAAGGAGTATTCATTCACTGACAGAAAGGTGAGGTAGTTGTTAGCTTAAAAGCCTGAGAAGAAGGGTCTGGAAGAAGGGAGATGAGAGAATGAATTAGGAGAGATACAAAGATAAATAGAGTGTGTTTTGTAAAACGTGGCTAGAACTCAATGGTCATAGTGAAGGGGGAAGAACAAGCTTAGTATGCTTGGAAATTAAGGAAGCTGGAAATGTGGAACAGAGAATAAGAGAGAAAGACAGTTCATATACTTCCCTCCTTCCAAGCCAACATCCCACTGTCTTTCTGGCTATGTATCTATCCATCTATCTGTAAATCTACTCAAAGATCTGAAAAAGATCTTTTTCAGTCTTGAGTGGAATAATGATCCAGGTTGGCACATAAGGAAACCTCCCAGTTCATGAGAAAGAAAGCAAAGTCACAAGAAGCAGCAGGCAGAGTAATCCCTGGTGTTCAAGTAGGGTTTGGAAGAATTGCTGTCTCCATCTGCCAGAGTGGAAAAATAATTTCACAGGGGATTTAGTAAAATTCTTAGAAGGATACTGGCTTAGTACTAGGGCCAGATGAAATGCAAATCACCCCATGTGGAAGCAACAGGAGGGCTCCACCACCTCATAATGAAATTGCTGAAATCAGTGATAGAATTTCAAAATCAGTCAGAGGAAAAATAACAAATGATGAATCTTGTACAGTGGAAAGCAGGAGACCATCAGGAGCCCCTCAGCTCAGAGAAGATGGCAGAACAGCTTTTGCTTTATTGACACGACACAGTTAAGGTCAGATGGGAGTTTCACATGCAGACAACGTATTCTTCAAAAATAAAGGCTTCTCAGACTTAAAATGTCTGAGTAATGCATTGCCATGAGAACCGGACTGCAAAAAGTGTTGAAGTAAACCTTCTAAGAAGAAGGAAAACTATTAGAAGCTTAAATCTTTTACAGAAAAGAATGAGGAGGATCGGTGACGGTAGACAACATGTCAGAATTGGTACATATATGCATCAATTTCAAAGCTTTAAAAACGTAAAATTTCATTCAGCATAGACTTTTGAAAGGAGAAATAATGGCTTTTTTTGGGAGCTATAAGATATGTGAAAATAAAATTGTGACAAAACACTGCAGAGTCAAAAGCAGAGAAAAAGAACTACACTGTTGTAAAAGTTCTTATATGAGATTTGGCACCGTGTCATTAGAAGTTTGGTTTGCAGACTTTAGAGCTAAACTCAAAAAAACCCCTGAAGAAACAGCCAATGCGCTTACAATAGAAACTAGGTGGAATGATCACATGGTTAATATGCAAAGGAAAGAAAAGAGCAAGCAAGTCACAGAACAGGTAGACATGAAATAGGCTAAGTACAATTGCAAGGCAGAGATCATCAGGCTGGTGTAAAATCAAGATACGCTGCCTAAAATCCACAGCATAAATTATAGTTTAGGGCTGGCCAGATAGCTTAGTGGGTTAAAAACGCATGCTTAGGCAGACGCAGAGACGGGGGTTCAATACCTGGCATGCCTCGCTGGCTCTACTCCTGGGGATGCGCTGAGATGGTGATTGAGACCGGGCATGGTGATGCAGGCCTGTAATCCCAGTACTTGGGAGGCTGAAGATACGAGGATCACAACGAGTCTGAGCTGTGTAGTGAGACCCTGTGGACCCTGTAGTAAACATATAAAAAAACCCCAATAATTTACTGGAGAAAAGATATAAAATGATAGACAATACCATAGAGATCAAAAGGAAAACTCCAGTGATTTCATTGATATCAAATACAATTTATTTTTTTAAAAAAATGAAAGAGTATCAAATTACCAAAATATAACTTTCCAAAATATGTGTGTCCCACATGAAACAAAGCCTAACATATTGGAAAGGAGAGGTAGAGCTACAAGTTCATTTGAAAATACTAACAGTCTTTCAAAGTTTCAATAGGAAAACAGAAAATCATCAAGAACGCATGAGAGCAGTGTCCACCTACCAAAGGCGACTGGCATTTATAGGCTATTTCACCAAATCTGCAGCGAGCATGTTCTGTCCCGGCACACACGGAGCATTCATCAAGCTTCATCATATTCTGACACCTAAAATATGCCGCCCGAAAGTTCAAGGGATGGAAGCTGTAGAAGCGTGGTTTCGCATCAAAAAAGGACTAAACAACAAATCAACATGAGAAATATGTCTGGAAAATCTCCAGATGATTGCCAATTAAGCAACATAATTCTAAAGAAAACATGAATCAATGAAAAAAAAATCACAGCAAAATGGAAACTATGTTGTGCTAGGCGAAAAGAAAAATGCTACATGTTGGGATTCGAAAGCTGCAGCTATGGCAGTGGCTAGAGAAAAATTCACTGGGATGAAGGCTTTTGCTGGTGAGGCCTCAAGTCAGCTGGAGAAGTTTCTGTCTTGAGAAAAAGAAAAGCAAATTAATCTTTACGTAAGCAAAAAGAAGGAAACAATAGTTATGATAAATGATCAATGAAAAGGAAAACATGCAAACAGTATGCACATAAATTTAAAAGTGTCTGTTTGAAAGATCAACATAATTAAAAATGCTACAGCCAAAGTGATTTTTAAAAAAGAGTGGCCTCCAAAAATGATGTTGAAAGAAATACATCACTGCATACCATGCAAACACTGTAAGGAATATGTGAACAACATGAACAAATTTCAGGAATAAATTTGCATATGAAGCAAGCCAGTTTCTTGTAAGGCACAAACGACAAAGCTCATTCCAGGCTCCTGCAGTGACTTCTAACAAACACTTAGAGGAGAAATACAATTAATATTACCACTAACTTTTCCTGGAAATACTGCTCTCTATGAGGCCAGAATTAGAGGATGCAAAGCGTAACACTGGATAAACAATGTGATTCATATTAGCAGGTCAGAAAATAGAACATTCCAAAAGACGCAAGAAAATCAACAAACTTGAACCCCTCTCCAGAAAAATAAAACAAACAACAGTAACAGCAACAACCATGAGGACACCAACCACCACAACAAAACTTAGCAAATCTAGGAGGAAAGAAAGAGGAAAAATATGTAGATTGTAGAGAAAAAAGCCTTTATTTACAAACAATGAAGTAAGATACAAAGAAAATTTTCGAAGGAAATCCAAAGGTACAAAAAACTAAATTAATTTAGATAAATTGTGGAACACACAGTTGCTACATGAGAATAAATTATATTTCTATTTCACAAAAAGGGCATGAATATTTTAAAGAAAGCAAAAATAAAATATATAGAAATAAATTACGTAAACTATGCATAAGACTTATACCCAATAGCTATAAAACACTTTTCAAAGAAATTAAATAACTGGAGAGTGATGCCATGTTCATGCATCAGAAGATTTAATTTTTATTAAATTGTCAATTGTCTTCACAGTGTTCAGCAGGTTCTTTTTTTTTTTTTTTTTTTTTTTTGGTAGAATAATGCAAAGCAGATTCTGAAATTTGCATGGAAATGCTAATAGCTTTGAAAAGCCACAGCAACTTTCATAAAGAAACTCAATATTGGAAGATTCAAACTTCCTGAATTTACTTACCTTAAATCTATAGTGATCAAGTGAGGCTTTTGAATAAAAACAGCAGTCTATCAATGCCCCTCAGCATGAGGTGTGGTTACATTCCAGTAAACCCACCACAAAATCAATGACTAGGTTGAAAGCACATCCACTGTCCCCAGCTTATACAGCATCAAAGCAATACAGGTGCATTCTTCTTTTTAACACAGGTGTGTTGGTTTTTCACCCTCACACGTGAACTGGCTCCCTGGCAGCATCTGGACAGAGGATTGGACCACGTATTCCCAGGCCAGGAAAACACAGAATTCAAAACTGGAAACACGGTTCCTTTGAATGCATACCACTCTTATGTCATTGTAAAATGGAACCACTGTTAATTTGGAGAACGTTTGTATGTATCACCAGAACAGGATGGAGTGTGCGTGTTGACCTAATTAGTCTCCAGAAAAATTGCCAACTGATTTTTTAAAAAAGTGCCAAGGTAATTCAAAGGGGGAAAGGATAACCTTTCCCACAAATGTAGAAATGCTGGACCAATAAGAAAGCATAGGAGAGTCTCTCACTTTGGTCCTTGGCCCTTATTATACACAACCTATGAAATTGGAGAGGAAATTGATGGAAAAACCTAACAAAAAGAGCTCAGGATATAAAACATCTGCAAGGAAACAAGACAAGATCTTTGTGTATATGTATACATGTGTGTGCATGTGCGTGCATGTGTGTGTGTGCGCACGCGTGCGTGCGTGTGTGTGTGTGTCTGTGGAGAGTTAATAGGAGTTAAGTTCAGGACCTCGCACTTGCAGGCAGGTGCTGTGCTGCTGAGCTATCTCCTTGTCCCTGACGATGGCATCTTGACACTGGGTGCAAACTTGCAGTCCCAGCCACTCAGGAGGCTGCAGCAGAAGGCCAGCTCAATCTCAGGGTTGCAGAGGAGCCTGGGTAGACAGTGGGATTTCATCTTAGGATAACACAAATCTTGTGATATTTGAGGCAAATTTTTTTTAAGTAAAACGCTAACCAACAACAAAACACATGAAATATAAAAGCAAAATAGTATCCATCTGACCTTCATTCAAGTTTTAAGGCTTACTCTTCAAAAGAGACTGTTACAGAAATGAAAAGGCACAGCAGACACTGAGAAAAAATAACAAACACATGCATACACCTTATATTAAAAATACATAATTTATGGTACTCAAAAGGAGACAACTCCGTAGAAAACAGTTGAAAGAGTTGAGGTCAAGCATTGGCAGTGACTCATCCACATGGATGACACAAACAAAGGATCTACAGAACAATGTACAGGACTACAAGATAAACCCTGAGAGGACTTCACTGACCACATAAGAAATATAAAGTTCATGTGTTGGTATATAACTCTTGCTCTATCTAGGTCTTAACCATCCAGCAGAAAAGTATAAAAATGAAGTATACATCGCAGGGCCATAATATTAAGCTGAGATGTAAATGGCTATGGTCAACAACTTCTTTGAATAACTCACTATTGTTGTGGAGTGCTGGACTGTGTTGGATTGTGGTGTCGAGTTCAAGCACCTAATTAGTTGAATAACAATGGAGTGCCAACCTTTGACAGGTGTAGACAAAGGAAGGGGTATGGAAAGAAAAAATCATGATGTGTGTGTATAGACAGTACAGTTGGAATAGATAACGCTGTGCTTCTACATAATCCTATGAGAGGCAAGATCTGCACTAATGGTGGTTGGACAGGATATTATGTTGCCTTCTAGTACTATGGTCATCCACTAGGAAAATAATTATTGAATTTTTGATATAATTTATGTATAAAAAATAAGATAAGTAAGTAGCTACACTCTTAATTTACTGATGAGACATCTGCTAAAATAATATCTGTAAATATAATATTGTGTATGCACCTTGTACAATACAAAACATGAAAACAGTTTGCAATGTATTAATTTATGGAATCTGTCTTGTTAAGGTGTCTTGAAA
>PVKA01038540.1:0-20164 GCA_004027165.1 Ctenomys sociabilis
CAGCAAATCCCAGTCTCACCAACCCGCGGCTCCAGACCCGGTGCAGTTCAGCCTAGAGCGAGAAGTCCAGGACTGCCAAACCTGAGGGACATTTCTCAGTGATCCTCGATCATATGCCACAGCCCAAAACCCAGCATAGCCCAGCCTGTAAGTGACGGCTCCAGGCATGCCTCACCAGACGGACCTTTCCTACCATTCTCGGGTTCCGGCCTCTAGCCCTGGACCTAGCGCAGGTGGACTGACCCAGCACAGCCTACCTGGTGAATAAGAATATCCACTATCATTTTGGGAGCCCAGCACACGCACTAAAGTCCAGGCCCTCCCACCTACAGAGTGACCTGCCTGACACAGGAGGGCCAACCCCTGAAATTTTCCAGATCCTCAACCCAAAGCCAGCCAAGACAGTCGGAATTGTCATTGCTTGCTGTGCATCAAATTTCAGTTCATACCCGGCTGACAAGGGAATCAACGGAGGGGTACCACAGGAGCTGAAGCAAAAAGGAACTGAACAGAACAGCTAGATACAGGACAGGCATACATGGATAATCTCATACTTCATAGACTGGCATCCAAGTCTCATAACACGCTAAGGTTATAGCTACACCAAAGCTCTACACCAAAGGTCAGAGGTCAGTGCTACACAAAATGACAAGGACAAGGAGAAAAACAAAATCCCAGGGCTCGAGTCCACCAGTAAGGGCAGAGGACACAAGCTCAGCTGCAATGAATGAATTAACAGATACAGCAGCAAAGGAAAAACAGCAGAAAGGTATGGAGGAAATCAGAAGAGAAGTAATTCTTCAAATACAAAAAGAAATATCTGAATACATAGTATTTGAAATAAAGAATCAATTCCAGAAACATCGGGTGGAAAAACAACACTCACCCAGAACAACTGCAGAGAGCACTATTTCACCTAAAACGTATGGATTAACAGCATCTGATGCAAAGAAACAACAGCAGAAAGGTCATGAGGAACTCAAAGAAGAAATAATTTCTTAAATCAAAAAGGAATTCTTTGAAAAAAAAAAAAAAAAGCATTCTTAGAAAGCATAGCATCTGAAATACAGAAACAAGTCCAGAAACACACAGAAGAAACCCAACCTGGAAGAGAAACTGCAGAAAAAAGAATTAATAAATACATCTAAAGAAGACATGGGATAGAAGAGGGTGATGAGCCTGGCATGTGAGCTACTCAGGTAGAGTGAAGCTTGCCGCAGCACTCCCCCCAACCCAGCCCTGGGGGCTCTTCAGTCCTCATGCCCTTTCTGCTTGGGCTTTCTGTATTGAACAGCAGCGTTATGCATTGTGAGCTTAGTTTCTGTGACGCTTGTAATAATATGTTTGAGAGCAAATGAGTTTGCCTTCTGCCTTCATTTCCTTCTCTATCCCTAAATACTAAGTGTTCTGGAACTGCTTAATCAATTGGTTGTTTTCCTTATGTGTAAAAATAAAGTAAAACATAGCTGTCAAAAAAAAAAAATAAAGAAGACATGGATAAAAAAATTGAGGAGATAAATATGATGGAATCCTTCACTGAGCAATACAGAAAAGAAATAGAATGCAAGAAACCAGGTCAAAGACATATAGAACTAAAAATATCAATCACAACTATTCAAAACCATTTGAGTGAAACCATTTGAGTGAAGACAAAGTTTCAGATCTTGCAGACGCCAGTGCAGTTAGTGAAAACATGAGAAAGGATCTCTTAAAACAACAAGAATGCAGGAAAAAGTAATCTGTCACCTGCAAGATGATGCCAGGATGAACAATGTGAGAATAGTTGATATCAATGAGAATGAAGGAGGCAATACAAATGACATAAAAAGAATTTGAGGAGAAGAAATCATAGAAAACATACCAAATATGAAGAAACAATCCAACATTCAGGTAAGCAAAAAATACAGAACACCAAATAACTTCAAACCAACAAAAAGCACAACGAGGCATATAACAGTCAAGATCTCAGAAATACAACAGAAAAATAATACACTGAAAGCTGCTAGAGAGAAGAAGCAGATCACATTCAAAGGAAAACCCATCAGAATTACAGCCAATTTCTGTACACAAACAATGAAGGCAAGGAGAGCATGGAACAGCATTCTTCAAGTGCTGCAAAAAAGCAAACTCCAGCCCAGACTATTATACCCAGCAAAACTCTCTTTCCAGTTTGATGGAGAAGTGAAATACTTCCACGACAAAGAACAACTAAAGAATTTCATGATGACAAAGCCATCCCTTCACAGGCTGCTGAAAGGTGGTCTAGAGAGAGACCACAATGACCAGAACTCCATGAATGAGAATGGAAGGAACCCACTGAACAGGACAGTCAATTAAACACAGGATACAAAGGAATAAACACCAGATGAATATCATGACAAACATAAGTCAGCACATTTCAGTCATAACCATCAATGTAAACGGACTTAATTCTCCAATTAAGAGAAATAGACTGGCACAGTGGATTATGAAACAAAATTCAACAATATGCTGTATACAAGAAATACACTGAAGGCAAAAGGACATTCATAGGCTCAAAGTAAAAGGATGAAAAAACAATACTACATGCCCCAGCACCTTAGAAAAAAACAGGAGTAGCAATTCTGTTTTCAGATAGTCTCAACTTCAAGCCAAAAAGGATTAAATGATATAAAGAGGACCACTAAATATTGGTCAGGGGAAAAATTCAAGAGGAAGAGGTAACACTCATAAATATCTATGCACCAAATACAGGAGCATGAAACTGAGTAAGACAAATCTTAATAGATATGAAAAACCTAAAATGTAAGAACACATTCTTAACAGGAGAACTTAACACCCCCTTATCTCAAAAAGGTAGATCAACCAGACAAAGAATTAGCAAAGAAGTAGCACAACTACCCCAGAGCTTGAAAGAAATGGACCTGGTGGACATATACAAAGGGTTCCACCCAACCACAGATGAATATACATTTTTTTTCAGCTGCACACGGGACATTCTCTAGTATATACCAATATTAGTACAGAGGACATGTGGAAGTGTATGCAAGAAAACAAAAATCATTCCATACATATTATCTAACCACAGTGTAACGAAACTGGAAATAAATGACAAAACAAATCAGAAAAACCCACTAAGTGCATGGAAACTAAACAACACCCTACTCAGCAACCAATGGGTCACAGAAGACATTGAACAAGAAATCCAAAAATATCTACAATTCAATGAAAATACAAACACAACTTGCCAAAATTTATTGGATGCGATGAAAGCAGTTCTTAGAAGGAAAATAATAACTATGAACTCATACATTACGAAAACAGAATGGGAACAATTTAGCCCCTTTATATTGCACATCTGACACCTACAAAAAGAAGAGAAAATGAAACACAGACTGCAAAGGCCAAAAGAAATCATAAAGATTATAGCAGAAATTAATTCAATTGAGGTGAAAAAAACAATTCAAAGAATTCTCAAATAAAAAGATGGTTCTTTGAAAGACTAAATAAAGTTGACAAACCTCTACCTAACCTCATGAAAAAGAGGGAAGAAAAAATTCAAGTACATGCAATGAGGAATGAGAAGGGTGAAATCACCACAGACCCAGTGGAAATTCAGAAGATTATCAATAGTTACTCTGAGAAACATTATGCTCACAGAATAGAAGACACAGAAGAAATGGACAGATTCCTCAAAAGGTACAAATTACCAAAAGTGAACCATGAAGATATAACGACACTCAATAAGCAAAGAACAGCCAATGAAAAATGAAAAGCCCACGGACAAAGAAAATCCAGGTCTTGGTGGACTCACAGCTGTATATTCTAAGAAATTTATAGAAGATATAATCACTACACTCCACAAATTCACCAGTGAAATTGGAAAGGAAGTAGGCCTCCTAACATCATTTCTGGAGGCAAGTATAATACTGATTCCAAAAACAGGGAAAGACAAAACCAAGAAGGAGAACTATAGAGCACAATCTCATGAACATAGACGCAAAATTCTTCAATAAAATCCTGGAAAATATAATACAGCAAATCATCAAGAAGATCATACGCCATAACCAGGTAGGATACATCCCAGGCATTCAGGAATGGTTCAATATTCGAAAATCTATAAATGTCATACACTATATTAATAGACTGACATCTACAAACCACATAATCATCTCAATTGATGCAGAGAAAGCTTTTGACAAAGTCCAAGACTCATTCATGTTCAAGGCCCTACAGAAAATTGGAATAGATGGACTCTACCTTAACTTGATAAAAGCCATCTCTGACAATCCAAAAGCTCATATAATCCTAAATGGGGAAAAACTGAAATCATTTACACTTAAATCAGGTACAAGAAAAGGATGTCCTCTATCACCCCTCCTATTCAATATAGTCTTGCAATCCTTAGCAACAGCCATTAGAAAAGAGGAAGAAATAAAGGGAATAAGAATAGGTAAAGAAGAAGTTAAATTATCACTATTTGCAGATGACATGATACTTTACTTGGGAGACCCCAAAAATTCCACCAAGAAACTACTAGAACTGATAGGGAAATTCAGTAGCATACCAGGATACAAAATCAATACTAAAAAGTCAGTAGCATTCCTTTACAAAGATAACAAGCACACTGAAAGAGAAACAATACCTTTTACAATAGCACTGCTGAAAAAGAATTACCTTGGGATTCACTTAACAAAGGAAGTCAAATATCTTTTCATGGAAAATTACAACACCCTTAGAAAAGGGATTATTGAGGATCTCAGAAAATGGAAAGATATTCCATGATCCTGGATAGGAAGAACCATTATTGAAAACATGGCCATACTCCCAAAATTGCTGTACAGATTTAATGCAATCCCTATAAAACTGCCACCAACATACCTGCCAGATATAGAGGAATCAATCCTAAAATTTATTTGGAACCACAAACGACCTAGAATAGCAAAGGCAATCGTGGCCAATCGAGACAAGGCAGGAGGCATCACAATTCCTGATTTGAAAGTATACTACAAAGCCACTGTGATAAAATCAACATGGTATTGGCAACAAAATAGACCTGAGGATCAGTGGAATAGATTAGAAATCAGAGAGGCATCTACGAAAAAACTCAGCCATGTGATCATCAAAAAAGGGGCTACACAAGTTCACTGGAAGAAAAAGAGCCTTTGTTACAAATAGTGCTGGAAAACATGGCTTTCTACATGCCGAAAACTAAAACTTGACCCAGCTGTATCACCACACACTAAGTTAAAGTCAACATAGATTAAAGATCTAAGCATTAAAACAGAAACACTCAATCTCCTGGAAGAGAAATTAAGAGGAATTCTTGAAGACATAGGTGTAGGTAAACAGTTTATGAACAAACATATATTCACACAGGAAGCACTTGAAAGAATCAAGAACTGGGATCAAGTCTTCTTAAGGAGCTTCTGCATGTCAAAAGAAATTGTCAGCACAGTGAAAAGAATTAATTTCTGCTCTAATCTTTATGATTTCTTCCCGTCCTTGCGCTCTGGGTTTTGTTTGCTCTTCTTTTTCTTGTTGTCAGAGGTGCAACATTAGGGTACTACTTTGTTCCCTTTCCGTTTTCCTAATGTGTGAGTCCATAACTATTATTTTCCCTCTAAGAGTTGCTTTCATTGCATCCCATAAATTCTGGTAAATTTTTCTTCAATTTTCATTGAATTGTCGATATTGTTGAATTGGTTGCTGAATTTCTTCTGCAGCCCATTGATTGCTGAGTACGGTGTTGTTTAGCTTCCATGAATTGAGTCGATTTTTTTGGTTTCTTTTGTCATTTATTTCAAATTTCATTGCATTGTGGTCAGATAGTATGCATGGGATAATTTCTATTTCCTTGTATATACTAAGGCATGACCTCTGGACTAGTATGTGGTCTACTTTGGAAAATGACCCATGTGCAGCTGAAAAAAATGTGTATTCAGCTGTGGTTGGGTGGAACACTCTGTATATGTCCACCAGGTACATTTGTTCCAAGCTCTGGTTCAGTTCTGCTAATTCCTTGCTAATTTTTTGTCTGGTTGACCTATCTTTTTGAGAAAAGGGTGTGTTAAGGTCTTCTGTTAAGATATTTTTCATACACATTAAGTTTTTCTTGTCCCTTAAGATTTACCTTACATAGTTGGGTGCTGCTGTGTTTGGTGCATAGATATTTATGAGTGTTACTTCTTGCTCTTGAATTTTTCCCCTGACCAATATATAGTGGTCTTCTTTGTGTCATTTGATCATTCTAGGTTTTAAGTTGAGACTAATTGAGAACAGAATTGCTACTCCTGTTTTTTTCTGAGGTGCTGGAGCATGTAGTATTGTTTTCCATCCTTTCACTTTGAGCCTATGAATGTCCTTTTGGCTTAATTGTGTTTCTTGTATACAGCATGTTGTTCGATTTTGTTTTCCCAATCCAGTGTGCCAGTCTATTTCTCTTAATTGGAGAATTGAGTCCATTTACATTGATGGTTATAATTGAAATGTGCTGACTTATGTTTGTCAGGATATTTAACTGGTCTTGTTTACTCCTTTGTAACCTGTGTTTAATTTACTGACCTGTTTAGTGGGTTCCTTCAATTCTCTTGCATGGAGTTCTGGTCATTGTGATCTCTCTCTAGAACCTCTTTCAGCAGCCTGTGAAGGGATGGCTTTGTCATCATGAAATTCTTTAGTTGTTCTTTGTCCTGGAAGTATTTCACTTCTCCATCAAACTTGAAAGAGATTTTTGTAGTGTGTAATAGTCTGGGCTCTAATATATTTTTGTGTAGGAGTTGAAGATCTCTGTTCCATGCTCTCCTTTCCTTCATTGTTTGTGTAGAGAAGTGTAAATATCATATAATCTCCCTAGTCTAAGGGGTAAAATGAAGAAATACAAATATAAATGTACAACAACAACTAAAAACAATTGAGTCAGGTAAGGCGAAGTGAATGGCATATTCTGCAGGGTACTAATCAGCTTTTCTTCTGGATGGTTACCAACCTAAATTCACTGATCAAAATTGGAGAAATAGAAGAGCCACAAGCCCAGCCAGCACTTTGGCCCTAGCCTTTCAAGGTCAGTGAAGACTCAGGACATAGGAGAACCTGTACTGCAACATCATGAACCTCAGTTCAGCCCCACATTTTCTGAACATGGAGATTATGGAGCCACAGAGGAAAGAAACTGAAGTTCTATAGTGTTCCTGGGGAGAGGCACATGGAGAGAAAACTTCCTCTCAGGCTCTCCCAGAGAACAAACTCATCAAGCATTTGCCATGACTCATCCTTATGGATGACACAAGCAAAGGTTCTACAGAATAAGGTACAGAATTACAAGATAAACCCTGAGAGGACTTCATTGACCTCATCAGAAACAAAAACTACCTGTTTTGGTGTATAGGTTTTGCTCTATCTAGGTCTTAATCACCCAGCAGAAAAGTATAAAAATGAGGTATACAATACGGGACCACAAGAATAAGTAGAGCTGTAAATGGCTAATGTCGACAACTTCTTTGAATAACTCACTATTGGTGTGGAATGCTGGACTGGGTTGGATTGTGTTTTCGAATTCAGACACCTATATTGCTGGAATGAGAATGGAGTGCCCATCTTTGACAGGTGTAGACAAAGCAAGCGGTATAGAAAGAAAGAATCACGATGTGTGTGTATGGACAGTACACTTGGGATAGATACACCGTGCTTGTACATAATTCTATGAGCGGCAAGATTTGCACTAGTGGTGGTTGGACAGGATATTATTTTGGCTTCTCGTACTGTGGACAACCACTAGGAAAATAACAAGGTAGAAAGTTTTAGTTATTGAATCTTTGATATAATTCAGGTATAAAAAATAAGATACGTAAACAGCTACACTCTCTTAGTTTACGGATAAGAAACATGTGCTATAATAATATCTGTAAGTACAATGTCAGGTATGTGCCTTGTATGATGCCAAGACATTATTAAAACCATTTGAAATGTATTAATTTATAGAATCCGTCTTGTTAAAGTGTCTAAAAGTGTCTCTTGATATTTGTACTTCAATAATAAAAATAATAAAAGAAACATATTCATATAATTAGATTACACAAATTAGCAAGGTTAGCCAATAATTTTTTTTTTTTTTTGTCTTTTTGAGACAGGGTCTCACTATGCAGTTCAGGCTGGCCTTAAGCTCACTTTGTAGCTCAGGCTGGTCTCGAACTCACAACAATCCTCCTGCCTCAGCCTCCCGAGTGCTGGGATTACAAGCATGCGCCACCACGCCCAGCTAGCCAATAAATTTTTAATGATTTAAAAATTCTGAATGCTGATGTCAATATTTTGCTGCTGTATACAGAAGAATAATTGAAAAACTCCTATTGTATAGCTTTTTTTTCTCCTGTGTTTAATTGTTTACCCTATTTGATGGGTTCTTTCCATTCTAATTCATGGATTTCTGATCATTTTGATCCTTCTCTATATTATTTTTAGTAGTCTGAGTAGGGTGGGCTTTGTCATCATGAGATTCTTTAGTTTTTCTTTGTTGTGGAAGTATTTCACTTCTCTATCAAACTTGAAAGACAGTTTTGCAGGATATATCAATTTGGTTTAGAATTTTTTTTCTTGCAAAACATTTAAGACTTTCCTCCATGCTCTTTTTCATGTGATGATTTCTGCAGAGAAATCTACTGTTATTCTGATGGGTTTTCCTATGAACATGATCTGTTTCTGTTCTCTAGCAAACTTTTGTATATTGTTCTTGTACTGGATATCTGGTATCTTGCTTATTGTATATCTGGGTGTGTTTTTAATTAGGTTATCTTATTTTGAGTTCTATATGTTTTGGTTACCTCAATCTCATATTGTTTCCCCATATTTCTGAAGTTGTCTGCAGTTACTTCTGTCCATATTCTTTTTATATCATTTGTATTGACTCCTTTCTTCTTATTGATGCCTATTAACCTCACATTGTTAATCTTTGCCTCATCTTGAAGTTGTTGAATTAATTTTTCCTGTATCCTAGTTGTTTTTAAGAGATCTTTTTTTACCTTTTCCCTAGCTGAAATGGTGTCTTCAAGATCTGAAAGTCTATTTTCACTTTCACTCAAATGGTATTTCTAGTGTGTATTTAAGGGTTTAATTTCCTATGCAGCACTCTGAATCTGCTTCATGGGGTCTATTTTTTCCCATATTGCTCATTGAAGGACTCCATCGTTTCTCTAATATTCTCTATTTTTATCAGTGTTTTCTTGATAAGCAGTTATGATTTTTTAGCTATCCTTTCTCTTTTTACTTCAGAAATTATTTCTTAGCTAATTTCCTCTACAACTTCCTGCAGTTGTTTCTTTATTTCAGACGCAGTTATTTCAGAGATTTCAGCCGTGAGATTTACATTTTTTTTTTATGCTATTTTCTCCTGCATTTGTTCTGAATGGACTCTGGGCCTGATAATGCATTTTTCTCCTTCTCTTTGTGATTTTGTATAGCAGTGTATTCTGAGCTTTGGTGCAGGGCTTTGGTACACTTGTCCTTGTGGGTGTGTCTTGGGTTTTAGTGCTGTGCTCCTCTTTTTCCTGTTATAACCTTTGGATGAGAAACTGCTTTGCCACTCTCCCAAGATATTCTGCTCCTGCATCAGGTGGGTGAGTCTTGCATCTAGCTTCTCTGCAGGGAGTTCTGCCCCCATATTCCACATGAGGTCTTCCTGATGGATGAAGTTCCACTCACAAGCTTGGCCTGGGCGCCAGAAATGAGGACCTAGCCATCCCCAGACAGTCCCACTCACACTCTGGACCTGGGTTTAATGAGGATCCAGAGTGACCTGCATAGTCCCACTCACAATCCTGGCCTGGGCTCTGGCTCAAATGAGGATCCACTGGGCTCCGTACAGTCTCATTCACATGCTGCTGGACCGGGCTTCTGGGTTGAAATCTCAACTACTTAATTCTTTCATTGCAGTGAGCATTTTTAGCACCAGTAATTAAAAGTAAAAGCAAGTATATGTTTATTAGTCAATTAAGTATCAAGTATCTGTTCTCAAAGTATTTGTTAAAAACATGTAACACACAAAGTGCAAACCGAGTGGTAGTCATATTAAGAAACATCAACCTCTATTAAAAAGTTTTTAGTCATTTTAAGATTATCAGTAAAGAAAATGATATGAGGAAAAGGTATATTTATACATATCTATAACTAGATTGCTGTAATTTCTTACTGTTATGCATGTGTAAAAAGTGGTTTAGTAGTGATTCTACTGAATTCATAAGGATGTCATGAGCAGTTCACTTCATGAACAGCTAAATATGACAATTCTGTGCTACTGTAGCAAGATCAAATTCATCAAATAGAAAATCCACTAACTTCAATAATCTTAGGTTATTCTCTTCCAATATATACATGGAATTTAGAGCATTAGAGAAGGCTTTATTTTGAAAGTAAAATACCCAGCTCTAGTTCATGGATGAATATTCAGGAAAATTTCAGTAGTGACTATAAAGCAATACTACAATAGCACTGTAAATGTATGCATGAGTGGAGCGTAAATATTGTACTTCTGAAATTATTAAATATTTGCACAGATACAAACTTTTAATTGTTATGTTGGGTATATAGTTCGTGGCTGGACTTAACCAAGTTTTAGCATTATCAGAGAATTTATGTAAAGTGCAAATTCGTGGGATCCATTTCGGATCCAATGAATTAGAATTTCAGGGGTTATTACCCAGCAATCTGCATTGTGATAACCCTTTCAGGATATAGTGATGCACAGTAAAGCTTCAGGGTATTGCTATAGTTAACCTATAAGCAGTTCTTGGCTTTCTTTAAATTAAACAAAAATAGGTAAGGAAGTCTGGATAAATAATCCTGGTTCAAATTGATTGCTTACCAGGTGCTTAACTTTGTGTTAATAGCATTAAATATTTTATTTAAAAAGCATATCATTTTATTCATTCTATAAGGAAAGAAACTGATATATCAATTTTTAAATGACCATGATTTAAAAAGCCTCAGCTAGAATATTAATACAGCTTATTTCCCTGAATAGTTCTCTATAGCTTTTTCTTTTATTTTTCTAGAAACTGGGATTGAACTTAGGCCCTTATGCTTGCCAAGAAAGTACTTCTTCCACTAAGCCATCTCCCTGGCCCAATGGCTGTTTCAGTTTTCATCAGCTGAACACATCATTGCTGATGTAAAATGTTATAAATTTTGTTCACCGTTCTTCGTGACCTTTATTTTTCAGGTGGTAAAATAAAATACGTTAAAAAGGAAGACATTGTATACATAAATTAACTCTATTATATATTTTCTATGTGAACAGAGATATCTCTTTTCAAAAAAAATCAAATAAAACAGTTGCCTATAGGTTGTAAATAGCAGGTAGAGAAAAAACTATCCTTCTATGTTTGTTTTAATGGAGCTATTTTAAGAAACGTGAGAAAGAGATAAAGTGGAATTTATTTATTTGGACAACGATGAAATAATCAGTAGAGCCACTGACTCTCATTTCTCTCATGTTTTAAATGACTTTTTAAAGTTTTTTTTTTTAATAATTTCTATTGGATTAACACAGATTACGAGATATTACAGAGAAGAACTTATGTGTTGAAGTGTCACAACAGTCGTCTATACTATCTCTTACATACTTAACCATCTTTCAACCAAAATATGGGACTATTTCAAATAAAATAAATATAGGGATATTGATCTTGCTATAAAACATAAAAAATTAACTTTGTATAATTCTGTGTTATCTTAGATATTCTCTGTGGAAACAATGAAAGAAGCAAAAATAATTGTACTACAAATTTTAAATTAGAATAAGAGGAAGGGGTTATTTTCGTTTTTCCATGTATTCTTATCCCATAAAATGGTTTAATTGCTCTTTCATTTCACCATATCTAACTACAGCATGCATCACAAACTTTCAAAGTCTGCTCATTCTCTGACAGAAAATCAATTTTATCATTATTGTGCTCCTAGGAAAGAAATTAATTTCAATGCCTAGACTCAGCCCTTCAACTTTACAAAAAACTCAAACTTCATTGATATTTTTCCCTTGAAAAGAGTAAATTCTGTATTCTCAGCTTTGCTAAAGAATTCTTTACTACTGGAATATAAGCATATTTATTCTTATTTAAAGTGCGAAATCAGCCTCCTTATGTTAAGTAAATCATTTATTTCTGAAAGTTTGAGGACTGATGTTGTGAAAATGTAGAATTTTTCCACATGCGCCATTTTAAATTAATTGAAGTAATTTTAGTCTGATCATTTCTGCTTGTTTAGAAAAATGACTGCGAATTCAATAAAATTTATTTTGATAATGCTCTATTTTAAGTGAAAATACGAACATAAATATAGCTACAGATTTTAAATGTAGCATGTAAAAATCTGGTAGTTATTTTTAAATTTCAAAATCCTCAAAATAATACTTTAAACATCTGGCATTTTTGAAAAAAACTAGTTATTCATAGAATTGAAAATTGAGTTATTTAATCAGTTCATCGTTAAGTAAATAGCTCTTTAAATTTAATATACTTTCATTTTATTTTTCAATGTCAGCTGTTTCATTACACTGTATTAAAATTTAACAAGGATATTTTTAAAAGAAAGTCACATTAATTTTTGTATGTCAGTGTGAAAAACTCCTAAGTCATTAATAAAACTGCCACTAATGAAATAGAAAACATTTATTTATTGCTTCAGCTATTTTTGAAACTTACTGCTATGCTCGTGCTGCGCCTGGGGCATGCTGAGAGGGCGATTGAGTCTGGGCTTGGTGGTGTGCACCTGTAATCCCAGACCTTGGGAGGCTGAAAATAGGAGAATCATTATAAGTTCACTCTACACAGTGAGACCCTTTAGACCCTTTACTAAATACATTAAAGAAAAAACAACTTCATAATACATGTTTGTAGTACATAATGATTATACTCATTATGGGTAATCAATATATGTACATATCACATTTCATTTTTTAAAAATTTTTCTCCACATACCCTTTACTGCCAGCACCAGATTCATTTATTTCTTTATCTTGCAAGGATTCACAAAGTTAATTTCCATACATACATATTAGTGACTAAGGTAACAGGTAAAAAAGAAAAAGTATGTAAGATGAATACATATGTTTTTATTTTTTGGTAATATTTACTAAATCACTATTAAGAAATATAAAGACTGTGGTGCATGCCTGTAATCCCAGCACTTGGGAAGCTGAGGCAGGAGGATTGTTGTGAGTTCGAGACCAGCCTGAGCTACAAAGTGAGCTTAAGGCCAGCCTGAACTGCATAGTGAGACCCTGTCTCAAAAAGAACAAAAAAGACCAAAAAGAAAAGAAAAGAGATATAAAAACTTAAAATTATAAAAGCTATTGCATAGAAAGTTACTGCTTGAGAATACTTTTTGTACTCAATATTAACTTCATTGGAAATCAATAATTACAGCAAATTTAAAAAATATAGAGAAATATTGAAATGTAAAAGATATAAAATATAGACAGAGTGAATTTTGGAAAAACATTTCTGAAATGAATACATAACATGAGATTAATAATAGATTGCACATTGTGGAAAATTATTTACAAACTTAAATGAATATAATAATAATTGTCTAAAAATGAACATGAAGAAGTGTTTACAGATCAGTCTAGATTTCTAATGTTCGCTAATAATAGTTCTGTCTTTGCCAAAATCAAGAAACTTATACCCATAGAATTATCAAAGTAGAAATGGGTAGGCAATAAATATTTAAAGATTTAAAATACCTGAATTTAGTTAAACATGTCACACCACACACCACGGTTCCAAGAAAAATGAAACTTTTGTACAAGAAATATGAATAAAATCATGCCAAGATACACAGAACTGAAATGTCCAAAACTCACTGTAAAGAAAAAAATCATTAAAGTGTATGTTCAGAAATATATTAGGTATAAAAGAAGAAAAATAAATACCATCTTACTCCACATTAGAAAAAAAAAGAACAAGTGGCAAGATACTAGACGTATTTATTCAAAAAAATGGAAAAAAATTGTGCTCATTGAATTTTATACTTAGCAAACATGCCGATAAAATTGAAAAGTAAAATATTTTCCAGTTATACAAACTAGGAATATTCCAATAAATCCAGATAGCGAATTTTCTCTTATTTTTAAAGAGAATACAAATAAAATTAGAAATAATACAGAATTTCACTAGGAATTCAATAATTTTTTAAATATTTATATTGTTTTCCAATTAGTTGTTCAGATTATGACATATAAGCCTGTAAGACTGTAGAGCAATTATACTACATAAAGGTATAAATTTTGATACATAGTACATGAAGCATTGCAATAATTTTTTGTCTGTTTTTGTAATTTTTGTGTGTTATAACTTTCTATTTTTATTTCTGACTTTCAACTCATACTAGAGAAACTGTATGATATTTACAAGAGTGGGTGTGGTTTATTTCACTTAAGAGTATATCTTCAAGTGGCATCCACTTAAATATGAAGGCTTTGAGTTTTATCATTCTTTATAGCTGAGTAATACTCCATTGTGTAAAAATAGCACATCTATTTCAACCCTTCCTCATGTGATGGGCATCTTGGTTGTTTCCATGATTTAGCTATCACAAATCATGCTGCTATAAACATAAGTACATATATACTGCTATGATATGAGGTTTGCGGTACCTCCAGGAACATTCCCAGTAGGGGAATAGCTGGTTTGAATGGAATTTCCATTCCTATATTTCTAAGGAGTCTTCACACTGATTTCTATAATGGTTTCAGGAATCTATTTGCCCACCAGGAGAGGAGGTTTCCTTTTTCCCCACAGCCTCTCCAATGTTTATTGTTCGTTTATTTCCTTACCATAGCCATTTTTTTTCTGGGGTGTGATGATATCTCAGTGTTGCTCTAATTTGCATTTCATGGATGAACAGTTATGTGGAGCATTTTTTCATGTATTTATTCCCTTCTTTTATTTTGTCCTCTGAGAAGCTAGTGTTCATCTCGGGTGCTCATTTCTGGGACTGTCTCTTTAAATTTTGAGGCCTCAAGGTTTTTTAGTTCTTTATAAATACTAGAGAGCTTGCTTTTGTCTGACTGCTTATTAGTCAAGATCTTTTTTTTTTAATTTGTTGGTGGGCATCTCATTTTGTTGGGAATTTATTTTGATATCCAAAAGCTTCTCAATAAGAGGTGGTCCCAGTTGTTAATTCTTTCAAGTATTACCCATGCAATTTGATTTTTGTTCATGTAATCTTTGACTACCCCTATGTCTTCAAGAGTTCTTCCTACTTTCTCTAATGGGAGATGTAGCGTTTCTGTTAAATGCTTAGATCTTTAATCCATTTTGACTTTAGCTTAGTGCCTGGTGATAGACTGGGTCAAGTTTTAATTTTTGGCATGTAAAAAGCCATGTTTTCCAGCACCATTTGTTAAAGAGGCTATCTTGCTTACAGTAAGCTTGTTTGGCCCCTTTGTCGAAGATCAGATGGCTGAGTGTGTTCATAGATGCCTCTGCATCTTCTAATCTAGTCCATTGCTCTTCAGGTCTATTTCATCCTCTGAGAAGTCTGTGTTCATCTCAGATGCCCATTTCTGAATTGGGTCTTTAAATTTGAGGACCCTGTCGTATCTTAGTTCTTTATATATTCTAGACAGCAGACCTTTGTCTGAGTGCTTATTAGTTAGGATTTTTTCAAAATGTGTGGGTTGTCTTTTCACATTGTTGACAATTTCTTTTGACGTGCAGAAACTCCTCAAGATGTGTTGATCCCAGTTGTTGATTATTTCAAGTGCTTCCTGTGCAAATATATGTTTGTTCACAAACTCTTTACATACCCCTATGTCTTCAACAGTCCCTCCTGCTTTCTCTTCCAGGAGATTGAGTGTTTCTGTTTTAATGTTTATATATTTAATCCATTTTGGCTTTATCTTAGTGCATGGTGATAGACTGGGTCAAGTTTTAGTTTTTGGCATGTAAGGAGCCAGTTTTTCCAGCACCACTTGTTAAAAAGGCTATCTTTTCTCCAATGAGTGAGCTTGGACCCTTTTTCAAAGATCAGGTGACTGAGTGTGTTCCTAGAGGCCTCTGCATCTTCTAATCTATTACATTGATCCTCAGGTCTATTTCATTGCCAGTACCATGCTGATTTTATCACAGTAGCCTTGTAATATGATTTCAAGTCAGGAATTGTAGTGACTCCTGCCTTGTCTTGCTTGTTGAGGATTGCCTTTGTGATTATATGTCTGTCCTAGTTCCAAATAAATTTTATGAATGATTTGTCTAGGTCCATGAAGTATGTTGGTTTTAATTTGATAAGGATTGCATTATCAATATAGCAATTTTGGGAGTATGACCATGTTCAAAATGTTGATTCTTCCTATCCAGGAATAGAGAGCATCTTTCTATTTTCTGAAATCCTGTATGATCACTATTTTCACAGTGTTGTAATTTTCCTTGAAATGATCTTTGACTTCTTTAGTTACATTAATTCTAAGGTATTTCATTTTCTGTGGTGGTATTGCAAAAGTTATTGCTTCTCTAATTTCCATCTCAGTGTGTTCATTTTCTGTGTGAAGAATGCTATTGACTTATGGTATTGACTTTGTATCCTCCTATGCTACTGAATTTGTGTATCAATTCTAGTAGCTTTGTGGCACAGTTTTTTGGATGTTCCAAGTAAAGTATCGTGTTATCTGCAAATAATGATAATTTAACTTATTGTTTACCTATTCATATTCCTTTTATTTTCTCCCTCTTGTCTAATGGCTTTAGCTAATAATTCCAGAACTATATTGAATAGGAGTGGTGATAGAGGACACCCTTGTTTAGCACCAGATCTGAAAGTGAAAGATTTCAGTTTTTCCCCATTGACAATTACGTTAACCATGAGGTTGTCATAAAAGGCTTTCTTCAGATGGAAGTGGAGGCAATCTATTCCAATTTTCTGTGGAATTTGAACATGAAAGAGTGTTCGACTTTGTTAAAAATCTGTTTTGCATCAATTGAAATGATCATGTCCTTTTCAGGTTTTGCTGTATTAAAATGTTATATTATATCTATAGATTTGTGAATATTGAACCATTCTTGTATCCCTTGGATGAATCACACTTGGTAATGGGTTTATGATATTCTTTATTATTTGATGCCTTCTATTTGGTAGGATTTATTGCAGATTTTTTGCATCAATGGTTATGAGGGAAATTGGTCTGCTGTTTGCATTTTTCCTTGTGTATTTCCCTGATTTTGGTATCAGTATAATACTTGCATCCAGGAATGATTTTGGGAGGATTGCTTTCTTCTCAATTTCATTGAGGAGTTTGAGGAGTAGAGGGATAATATTTCCTGTAAATATCTTGTAGAATTCAGGTGTAAATCCATCAGCACATTGAATTTTATTTATTGGTAGTTTTTTATTATATTTTGTATTTCATTGGCTGTTATTGGGTTATTGAAAATTGTTTTATCTTCTTGATTCAATTTTGATATTTTGAACCTTTCTAGGTATCTGTCCATCTCTTCTTTGTCTTTTTATCTGTGGTTGTAAGAATTCTCAAAATACCTAATGTTAATCTTCTGAATTTCCACTGGGTCTGTGGTAGCTACAGAATTTTCATTCCTATTGCATATATTTGAATATTTTCTTTCCTCATTTTGGTGAGTTTAGCTAGGCGCTGATCAATTTTTCCAGTCTTTCAATGAACCAGTTTTTTGATTCCTTAATTCTTTGGACTGTTTCATCATATCAATTGAATTACTTTCTTCTCTAATCTTTATGATTTGGTTCCATTTTTGGCCTTTGGATTTGATTTTCATTTCCTTTTCTGGATCTAGGAGGTGCAGCATTACTGTGTTCATTTGGTCACCTTCTATTTATCGATGTGTGATTTTACAGTTATAAATTTCCCTCTGAGAACTGTTTTCATCGCATCCCATAAATTGCTGTAAGTTATGCTTGAGTTTCATTGAATTTCAGATATTCTTCAATTTGTTGTTTAATTTTATATTTGACCCATTGTTTGCTTAGTAGGATGTTGTTTATTTTTCATGTATTTTTGGTTTTTTTTCTGGTGTCTTTTGTCATTTTTCCAGTTTTATTGCACTGTGGTCTGTTATATGCATGCCATAATTTCTATTTTCCTGCATATACTTAAACATGACCTAAGTCCTAGTATGTGGTCAGTTTTAGAAATGACTCATGTGCACCTGGAAAAATGTATATTCAGTTGTCATTGGGTGGAACACTTGTATATGTCCACTAAGTCCATTTGTTCTAAGCTCTTGTTCAGTTCAGCTACTTCTTTGCTAATTTTTTGTCTGCTTGACCTATCTTTTTGGGATAAAGGGGTGTTAAGGTCACCTGTTAAGATGGTGGTAAAGGATATTAGGTTTTTCACGACCATTAATATTTGTCTTATGTAGTTGGGTACTCCCGTGTTTGGTGCAGAGATATTTAAGAGTGTTGCCTCTTTCTGTTGAATTTTTCCTCTAACCAGTATGCAGTGAGCTTCTTTATTTTGAGTGATCAATCTTGGTTTGAATTGGAGACTGTCTGAGAAATGGATTTCTACCCCTGCTTTGTTCTGAGGTCCTGCAGAATATCGTATCGTTTTCCATGCTTTGACTTTCAGCCTATGAATTTCTTTATGAGTTAAGTGTGTATACAGTGTATTGGGATTTGTTTCCCAATCCACTGTGCCAGTCTAATTCTCTTAATTGGTGAATTTAGTCCATTTATATTGATGGTAATAATTGAGATGTATGGACTTATGATTGACATGTTATTTACCTGTTGTTGTTTACTCCTTTTTATCATTCATGGAGTTCTGATCATTTTGGGCCCTCTCTAGAATATCTTTCAGTAGCCTGTGTATGGTTGGCTTTGTCATCATGAAATTCTTTAGTTGTTCTTTGTCATGGAAGCATTTCATTTCGCCATCAAATTTGAAATAGAGTTTTGCAGGGTACAGCATTTTGGGCAGGAATTTGTTTTCATAGAGGACTTGAAGTACTCTGCTCCATGCTCTTCATGGTTTGTGAAGAGAAGTCTGCCATAATTCTGATGGGTTTTCCTTTGAATAAGATCTGCTTCTTTTTTTCTAGTGTCTTTCAGTACATTATTTTTGTGGTAGATTTCTTGGATCTTGACTATTATATTTCTCAGTGTGTTTTTAATTGGATTGAAGTTATTTGGAGTTCTGTATGCTTCAGTTACCTGAATGTCAGATTGTTTCCTCATACTTGAGAAGTTTTCTGCTATTACTTCTGCCTGTATTTTTTATACCCTTTGTATTGACTCCTTTCTTATTGATGCCTATTAGTCTCACCTTATTCAACTTTGTATCATATTGAAGATTAATTAGCTTTATTTGCATCCTAGTTGGTTTTAAGAGATGTTTTTTTACCTTTTTACTAGCTGCAGTCATGTCTTCAAGGTCTGAAACACTATCTTCACTTTCATTCAGAAGTTTTAGCAAGCTTGTGATTGAGATTTTAAGTTCCTCTATAACTCCTTGCCTTTGCTTTATGCAATCTTTTTTATTCTATTGCTCATTCAAGGAATCCATCTTTTTTCTAATCTCTATTTTTTATCAATGTGTTCTTTAGAACCAATTATTAGTTCATTTCCTATAGAGATTATGTCTTTTCAGATTTCCTCCATATGTTTCTGTATTTGATTCTTTACTTCAGAGCCTATTAATTCAGACATTTCTTGTTTTATTTTCAAGGTTATTTCTTATCTGAGTACCTCTATGCCTTCTTGCTGTTGTTTCTTTACTTCAGACACTATTGATTCAGACATTTCAGCTGTGTGAGTCCTAATTTCTTCTGTGCTACTGTCCCATGCAGTTGTTCTGTGTTGGCTTGAAGTCTGAGATTGAAGTTTCCTCCTCTTTTTCATTTCGTATAGCACTGTTCTCTGCCCTTTGGTGTAGTGCTATGGTCCAGTTATAACTTTAGCACCTACTGATATTCAGGTGCAGTTCTACAATGTTGGAACTCATCCAATTGTGCCTGGATTTGGTATGGTTACTGTGCTGAGCTCCTTCTTGCTGCAGCCCTTGGGAGTGAATGTGTTGTGATCCTTTCACAAGATGTTCTGCACCTGCATTAGCTGGGTGGTTCTGGGCCCTACTCTCTCTGTCAGGAATTCATCTGCAGAGTTTCACCCCAGGCTTGTATGCCAGGCCTGGGCTTGGTGTGGATGCAACAAGCGGGTG